>JAHWFP010091318.1:75043-92549 GCA_023313725.1 Lithobius niger | reverse complement strand
ACAACTTAAAGGTACATGCATCCATATTGGCTTTCCTGTATGACTCCAGTTTGCGACATTATAATTCAAAAGTATGTAAATGTTGCCAACAGTAATTTGTTTCTTTTGTGCGAGGTGATTTTGCCACATTAACTCTAACATGTGAAAATGTTGAAAACGCTTATTCTCAACGGGTCGCACTACATACCGGAAGGATTTGTTTGTTTTTTAAAGATACATTCCTCCCAGTTGGCTTTCCTGTATGGCTCAGTTTTGCAACATTACTTCAGACGCGTGTAAATGTTGCAAATGTATCCATTTTCCTATTTTTCTCTTCGTGACAAACAGTTTCGCTACGTTAACTCTAACAGATGTAAATGTTGCAAGAGCTATTTTGCACAGGATGCTCGAATATAGCTAATGAGAAGGCACAGGGGCTTCCCGTCCATCGCTCCCACATCGCATGGATACATAGTACTATACATATAATGAACTAGCGGAGTCGCTCGCTTCGCTCGCTCATTCCGCGTCGTCTCGCTGCGCTCGAGGAGAATTCTTGCTGCAACACTTATGATACAGACCTTCCACATAAAAAACGATCAAGCAAATTATAAGAGTGTAGTATGCGATATCGGTTATCTCGAGAGAAGGTCAATATTATTTTTTTACATCCAAGGAGTCGAGCAAAAAGTTAAGATCAAGCAATTTATCAGAAAAGCACTGTTTCTGATGACAAACGCTGATTTTCGTTCGCTTCGCTCACTCAATCAGCGCAAACACCGTTTTAAAACCAAATCTATTGTTTTGACTTTTCCCTGCATCAAGTCAATTAATACAAAACCAATTTTAAGATGTATATGTGGTTTGTTGCGAAATACGTTGTCCGTGCATTATTTTCCAGAACATCTCTCTTCGCTCGAGGAGGTTTTCATGAACAAACTATGACGTCATGAACAATCATCAAGAGGGTTTAAAAAAACTTTGACGTTAGTTTTTCAGCTTCTTTCGCATATTTGAGGGTGATAATATCAAGTTACAGCAATGAAAATAGGCCTATTAAAAGCGCAATTTAATTATCTTTCGTTTGGTCCTACTCCCATCTTTGTAGGTGACTTGGTTCCAGAGCAGTAGAGGTACAAACACGCACGCACGCACATCATATGATTTTAATTATGTAGATGTGGCAAAACCAGCCACAAGTCATAACGTAGAACAATTAGTTTTTTTTTTTATAATCACCATTATAATCACTGGAACTCGCATAATCGACTTTATTGTTAACTTGTCTCACGTTTTAAGTCATTATTTGTCCAGAGCGATCTGAGAAGCTTTACAGTTTTTGCTATCCCAGTCAACTTCCGGTTATGGCCGGGGCTTTTACCTCGATGTTAAAATGCTTTTCTGGTCGCTCTGGACTACGTACGCAGAGACGTCAGTTAGGATAAAAGTTGGAGCGGTGTAAACCAGAAATTTACCGACATAATTTTCCATCTATGCAAAAAATTGACTAATTTTTCCGACTTATTTGCCGACTGACCAAAAATTATGTAATTTTGCCTACTGATTTGCCAACTGGCTAAACATAGGAGGGGTGTGACACGCTCCCCCCCCCCCCCCCCACTAACAACGCCCCTGTACGTACGAGTACAAATAATGACTTCGAAAGTGAGAGAAGATATCAATAAAGACGTGCTGCGCGAGTTCCATTGATGATAATAGCGCGTAAGCGAAAAATTGAAATCGCTCAGTTGTTGTACGATATGACTTCTGGGTGGTTTCATTCCTTTCATTATATGTATAGACTCTGCATCCATGCAACGCGCGAGAGACGGACGACAAGCCCCTGTGTGAGAAAAGGTATGACCTTTTGGGCAACAAGGGTTGTATGATTTTCGATAGTGTGTATATTCTTTATTCCTGTGTAGCATGCCACCGTTCTTCTGTTATTTGACTGCTTAGCCGTAGCCAATAAGCGTCACCAACGAGTTCAATCTGGCATAGCCAGCCGGACGCGTTCGCAGAATTCCTTTTCGGTTGAAATGGTCAAGTCGGTTTTGATCACCCATGTCCAGCCAACGGGGTCCCTTCAATTTTCAAATTAGCTTCGGTGACGTAGACAAATGCTTGTCTCGAGCAGGCCATTAGCGTGCGTGTTTCCGCAGCTGTTGGCTCCCCCGTTATGGGCCAATTGGCGAGTGTCACGTACGGCCAAGACGTCGTGTCGCGAGCTTCGAATGAGCCCCATCACCGCTGATTGCAAACGCCACGCTTTCGCTCCTTCCGCCATTCAAGATTAAAGTAGCGCACCAATGGGAAATTGAACCATTCACAGCCTCGTGCTCGCAGCGATACAATCAGACCAAATTGCACTAGGTCTACTTTTTTTGTGTGTAGTCGAGATAAAACAGCAGAGACGAAACAATGCGGTAAAATGTCAAGCACGTTTAAAAAAAGAAATCACCTTCCACTTCCTCCCAAGCTTTTGAGGCGAAGTAACAGTTTCGTAGTAGGCTAAACCAATCCGACTGAAGTGAAGTGAAGTGGAGTGAAGTGAAGTGAAGTGTGTGAGTGGGTGGGTGGGCCGGAGAGCGAACGCGGGCGTCTGGCAAAAGCATAGGGAGTCTCGGGGAGCGCTGTAAACTCCCTCTTCCCCCAAATGGTTCTGAAGTGGAACCACATAGTTCGCGATTAAAATCACGGAAAACCCGTGTTAGCTTGCCTAGTTGTGTTTCAGACAGGACGGAAATCCAAATGGGCTGGAGAAAGGTTAAATAAATACGGACGCAAACCTATTTATGTTGCCTTTTGGACTTAAATGTCTGACTGCCTGAGCGGGAAATTGAACCCAAGCCTTTCGAAACCAAAGGCCGAAGTCCCACCGCTGAGCCATAGCTTCGCTCAGCGGTAGGACTTCGGCCTTAGGTTTCAAAGATCTTGGGTTCAATAACCTGCTCAGGCAGTGCTACATTTTGGGGGAAAGTAGCTAATCCTACTCTTAAACAGCTAGCTATTTCGTAGCGGGGGTGTGACCCCTTTCCCCAAGGAACGTGAGTCTAAACACAGGGTAGAGTGACAAGGTATTAGGCGATGTGCTTCTTGTGAGCACATACTTTTATAGCTTTATTACAGGTGGCTCCACCTAGGCGGGGAGCCACGAACCTAGCTTACATAAGGGGGCCCTGGCGGCCAGCAAGGAATACAATGATCTTGCCTCCATTACAGAGGCAAGCTTTCAAATACTCCAGGCAGTCTGATTTAAGTCCAAAAAGGCAGTTATGACCATTAACTAGCTAGTGAAGGCCGAACCTAAACTGCAATACTTACGTCACCCCATAACACCGTGAGGTGTCCAGTTTTTCCAGAGTAGTTGAGGTCAGTTTCCAGGCTATTTACCGTAATTTTAGAATGGAATTTGTTTTTCGCACATTCTTGCAGTTTAACTTGTTTTTCGGGTTCACAAAGTGCAAAAGAGCAGCCCAATTGATAAACTTTAAGGTTTCAATATAGAACATGAGGATAACGAATTTTAACTCATTCTATTTGATACACTTGTTATTGCATCTCTGTAATTTAATAGCAGCCATCGAAAGATTAGCTTCCACGTCCAGCTTCTTTTTCCCCAGTTTTTTTTTTCTTTTCTTATAATAGTAATAACAAAATGTGTGGTGGAGGCAACAGGTGTGGAAAGAACCCGAGGACCACTAATTGACAGCCCTATGGTAACAGACCCAGGATTTTTCAGCTCAGGTCTTTTCAGAAAAACTGTCAAGTTTGCCATGTCATGTAACCTCTTGACAGTATTTACGGAGGAGGCTGAACCAGTTTCATCAATTAGTGAATTCCAGCCGCTGGAATGACCTATTATGGCAAAGAAATTCGGTCTACAATTTAGTTTGATTTTGGGATGACAAGCTTGTTTCCCCTTGTTCGTGTTACAGTGCTGATTTCGAAGAATGGAAGGTCCACCTGAAGTTTACTGAGTAGTGTGAAGAATTTTATTTCTTCCGAGTTTGTGAAAAATCTCTGAATTTGGAAATTCTCTGATCTTGTGAAAAATAACAATTTTCCAAGCTTTTCACAGTTTCAAACGTAATTTAAACTCCTTGAGTTTTCCGGGTTGGTCGGAACCTTGTTCGTATCTACTTTCAGGGCTCGGATCAGTAACTCCAGTAAACAAAATTGAAATAGTGACTTTTCATTTCAAATAAGTGACCAAAGAGGGAACAAAATAGTTACCAAAAGTGACTTAATTTGTAATTAAAAACATCAATTATGCCACGCATAAAAAAAAGTCGTTGACTGCGTTATTGGAACCACACATTCTTTCACTTTTACATTCTAAAGCTAACATACTTTAAGCTTCACTGTTTCAGTTTTTTGTTACTCTCATTCATTGTGAAGAATGGCACCCGACTGCTGGAATGGAGCTCCAGTCTGAGGCCCATCTGACCCGGATGTCACACCAGAAACTCGCGCGGTGGCTCACCAGGGTTAATTTCCAAAAAAGTGACCAAAAGTGAGCAGAAGTGCATATTTTGGGACTTTTAGTGACCTCCTCTAAAAAAATGACTTTTAGTTGAAATAGTGACATAATCCTAGCCCTGTACTTTAAATACCAACAACAAAAAAACACTCCATCAGATTTGTCTAGAGATTCACGAGATGAATTCCCCTAACTTTCATCTTGTCACACATTTTGTGCTACGCTGTCCCTCGGGCACCTTTGAGATTCCTTACAACTCATCTACCATCCCGTCCGTGCATTCACACAATTGAACAGCAACGTCTTGAAGCTCCGGTCTTTAAAACTCAAAGAACACGGCGGACAGACAAGGTCCGACAGTAATACATTTTCGTTATTATTCTGTCAAACTTTCCACTTGCGAATCCGTGGCACGTGAGATGAATAAGGATGGGCACTTCCCCCCATTCTTCCGCTCATCTCATTCAAAATCGCTTTTTGGAGCGACAATGGAGCTCAGCGGAGGAGATGCCTTCGTCTTGTCGATGGACTGGGGAAGGAAGATCGATATAGGAGGCAAGGGGACTTTACCCCGTACGGGGGTTTTTAAAGGCGCATATAAACGGGGAATAAATAAGGCCTCTTTCTTTCTGTGAATATATGAGGTGTGTCATCGTGAAACCTGACGTGAACACTATAGGGAATGACGGTGTTCTACCGGGAGGGATTCACTCTTCACGAATTCTTACACATTGAAGCCATTCTGGTCAGACTACAAATGAAGAAAATTGAAGACAATGTGATGAAAATGCGGAACAATACCCCGATGAAATCCAAAGTTGGGTTAAAACCTTCAATGGCATTGTAGACCCAAGCATGCCAAAAAACTTGGAAGTCCTCGGGCTTCACAAAGAGTTCTCCGGAAACCGGACAGAAGCTAGCAAAGCACAACCAAGTGGCTGGAGCCTTGGTCGCCAAACCAAGAAGACACAAGATCAAAAAGCATTACCAACTTACATACAATATGGGACTTAAAACTACCTTTCTGGAGTACGTCCTGATATTGAAGCGGTTAAAGAGGTATGCAATAAAGAGGTACCGTATTTCCTTTACTAAGTACCAAGTCTCGAAGAGGCGAATCCTTATCCGAAATAAGCTGGACCTCGAATAAGCACAAAGTCCACTTTGAAACATGGGATAAAATTCCATTGAGCTGTTGTGTGAATCATGACCAACCTTCTAATGAGAGTTTGACAATCCAAGAATAAAACCGTATTGTGGCATTAGGCACCAAAGTCGCGTTTCACACACCGGGCAAGTTTTGTTTTACTTACTGAACTTTTAGAATGCATGTGTTTTTCAGCCTTTAACCCAGAGACGACCACTATGAACGCCACCCCACAGGGACTTGGAGTACTAAACATTTAATAAAAGGGGTCACGAAACCAGCCAGAAATCATATCATAGAACAAACCGTACTCGTATTGTACCTTATTAAATTTTATGCTTACATGCTATTACCATCACTAGAACTAGCACTGAGCATTAATTGAACGTTGAACTTCTCTCTCGTTCTGAGTCGTTAATTGTACCACGACATTGTCCATAGCGATTTGAGAAGCGTTTTAGCATCGAGGTATAAGCTCCGGCTATTAAAGCTGGGCCATTCTAAAATGGACAGTGGAGTCCAACTCTGAACCCACATTAGGGAGAGAAGGTGGAAAGCCAGCATGGCAATGGAATTAGTATTACACCTCTTCCCTTACAAGCTTTATACCTGCCCACCCTAATATGATATCAGAGTTGGTTTCTAGGGATGGGTCGGTAACCGGAACCGAAACAGATTTTTTGGTTTTTACTGAAAACAGAAACCGAAACGGATTTGGATTTTGTGTCGATTTTTCGAACGGTGTTCGAAAAAGCAAAAAATTGATTTGTCTTTCGAATTTTTTTTTTATTATCATTTTATACGTATAAATGATAGCAAGCTCCTAATCATTAAAAAGAAAATATTAGAGGAAAATGGTGCCACAGCTAGGACCATGGTCTATGACGCTGCTGAAAGTGAAAGCAGTAGTTAGAAGCTCGTAATACTACTGTTACATGAAATAAAAACTAGAAATAGCTGGTTGGGGTGGATGGTGGCAAAAACCGATACCGAAACCGTGGTTTTGTGGGCGTAAAAACCGAAACCGGAACCGAAGTCAAAAAAATGAAACAGACCCATCCCTATTGGTTTCTCCCCTTCGTTCTCATAACGATCCGAGTCTACCGGACACTGGCAGGGACAGCAAAAAGTGAAATTGACTTAAAAAGTGAAGCAAATTAACAATAAGGACGTTCAGCGTGAGTCCTAGTGATGATACTGGTGATTATTAAAAAAACAAAAATAAGATTGTTCTATGATATGACTATTGGCTGGTGTGCAGTACTCTGTATCCACGCGAAGCACGGGCGCCGAGACGCCAAGTCCCTGTGCACCATCCACAGTAGCCAACCCCACAGTGACTAGACGCTTGTTTTAGGAGTACGGCAACGTGGCTACTGTCCTGGCCCCCAATCCAAAATGGCACGAGATATAAGTGTATCTCCGACTTATGCACATATATGCTTCACCCGTTTCGCTTCCCATCTCAACGGTTTTCTTTCGTCTGCAGCCTTTCAGATGTCTACTGTACTGTTCACCTGAAAGCTAAAGCCGTAAAAGCATGGGTGCAAAAAACCAAAGTGTCGCCGTGCCCTTCCTTTCATAAACTTTCTTCCTATGCAGATTTGGAACTAACCCCCGTTATCGTAGGGGTTCTCAAAAACTGACCACATGTATATAACAAATGTACTTTTAATAACAAATGTGCGATTGGCTCTCTCAAGATAATGCATGGTCTCAAACCAATAACAAATTGAACGAGCGTTTGGCTTTTATACAGTCAGCAAATAACCCCCATACCACCGCGCGTGTCCTCTGGCACTTTATCATGGACTACTTTTGCCAGTCGCGGAGTGCCTTGCAGATAACCGACATGCTAATACAGGACAAAATGGCGACCGTTGATTCGCATTCCAAGTCGAGCTAGCCCGCAAACAGTCGGCTTTCGGAGCGCTGCGCAGGTCAGCTAACTCTTTACGGCCTTTCATGACTTCGAATGCGAAAAAAAATGCTGCCATTTTTTATCTTATTACGGCTACCTACAAGGGGGGCCCCCCCCCCCCCCCCGACAGATTGTCGAATCGATATTTTGCGTTACATTCTGGGACGAACTGATGAAAAAGGGTGATACGTTCTTTTAACCACGTTGTTGAACTACACACAACGCAGCTAAAACGGCAATCATATTAGACTAACCTTGTAAATCTTAGCTTGTAAAACTGATCCTGTAAACTTACTGTAGACATTTCCATTCTTTCTGATGAAAATCTTACGCAGCACAAACTGGAAAGATGATTACATCTCAACTTGAACAAATCTTTCAGCTTGTCATCAATATTGTACGACTCTCATTTTTGTGCTGTGTAAACCACAATCCCCTTAGCGATTCCTTCAAAATCAAAACTGTAATTAAAGAACTCGATAGAAAGAGGAGACACGGCTCAGAGAAAACATTGCAAATCGAGATCAAGATAAGATCGGGAAAACTGGAGCAACGAGAAGAGGAAATAACCACACGAGTTTGTCTGCCGAGACTTCCCCGAAATGCGTAGGCCGGAGAGGGCGGGGACGAGAGAGACATATTGTGGCTGTGAAAAATTTTGGAAAATTTTTAGAGCTACACTTTTGCTAAAAAAAAAAAAAATGGGCGAAATAAATTCCACCTGACGAAAGAATTTTCCCAATCGCTTCTAAACTCAGTTATTGCTCTCTTCATTGCGGGCTGGCAGAGCTAAAAACAGCCGCCATGTCGGAATTTCATATGATTTCTAGTTTCTAGCTACGAGAATGCATTGCGAGTTGTTGCATAAACGCGTCCTAACGATGGGAGCTTTTTACTCCAAGGTAGAGTGAAGACACGACGAAGATAATTATGTTCGGATGCGTACACTTTCATCTGCCGAATCCATCTGAGAGTAGCAACTTTTTTACGTAATAACAGTTTCAGTTACGTGATAAACTTGTTTAATGCTGTATAATTACGTAGTTTACGTTTTACGCTATGCTATTATGCATATTTGAGACCCATGAACTATGAAGAATTTCAACGTAGGTTATTCTGGGGCGATGTTGACGACATCAACAAGTCCAAGATTCCTAAAAACAACAACGGGCCCTAAGGAAAGGGACATACCGTCTTATTTTCGTGCATCCAGCGCACATATGCCCATTTTTTCAGAATTTACGTAGGTTTAAGAGTGAACATAGCGCAACCGTCCCATACGAGGAAGAAAAACAGGAAAATGAGCGTGTTTGCCGTCAGTTTGAACTACTGGTGCAAAACTGAGCCATACACGAAAGCCAACCTGGGGGCAAGCAACTGCAAAGGGGGGGGGGGGGGGGGGATGAAGCTTAATGGCGCGTACAATTAAAAATGAATTCTTGTAGTTGATCGGCTTCCTGAAATGACGAGTGTCGGGCTCCATAAAGCACCGAGTTGTGCACATTACGAAAATTACGAGTACGAGCGCCTGCCTGTTCATCATTTCGATAGCGTTGCCCACATTCTAAACACAGCATCCACGTTCCAGATTCTCCACCATCCAATAGGCTGATGTGGGTCACGTGATCTCGTTCTAGTTACGAAACTCTGCGAATAGTGTTGTTCTTTTTTTTTTTTATTTACTGCAATTTTCTTGATACTGCTTGAAGATTCTACGGTGCTGCATATAGAAGTTGAAAAGGTGAAAACCCGCCTTTAACTGAGGAAATACGGTAAACTATTTTGGCAATTTTCAAGTACGTTCAATTGTTTTTGAGGAGTGAGAGAACTGCCTTTTGGAGTAAAAAACTTTTCCTTGTAGCATTTCTAAGGAAACCCAATTGCAGACTTTTTTACGTGTTTTTTTTTTTTATGGAAGCGCCACTTTTTTCGTCTCCACAAACACGACATTATTGATGTTCCATTCCAGTTACGAGTGTGATTTTTCCATCCCCATGGTCAGTGATTTGGATGACCGAATAGAATTGACCATTTGTTGGCTGGAACTGACCAAAGGTTTCCTCCACGCGCCCTCCTATCATCCCCTTCAATCCAAAAATCAATTGAGTTGTGCGCATGCGTCCAACCGCCGGGTTGGAGGGGGGGGGAGATAGCTCCACGTCTGTCAAACTGTCCGTCTCCGCCTTTTCGTTTTGAAGAAAGCCCTTTGAAAAGAAGAAATAGGAAGGTGTACCTCCCCCCCCCCCCCATCCAACCTTCCCCCTTTGGAGCCCTATTTGACGTTGACGGGCTCAAGTAGCTATTCAGACGACGAAGAAAAAAAAATCATTTGCTGTTTGTTATGGGGTGTCATAGAACTGCTCCGGGGACATCATGGCTCTTTCGCAAGCGTAAGGGTGGGTTTACGCTTCGTTCGCCGCTAGAAGCTAGAAATAATCAGTTCCAACATGGCGTTTAATTGAGTGGTTCGTATTTTAACATCAAAAACGAATGGGATACTACAATTGAGTGGTAGACGCGTCACGCTACCTGAATTGACGCGCCCAATTACAGGAGGACAACATTACAACATCGTTCGAACAACAACGAGTCGTCCATGATTGTAGCAGTGCTGGTAACATGATAATAACATTTGTTTACTGGCTGCCTGTACTGATGAAGTCATAATCACGCAGCGTACCATTCGCCAGCAGCCAGTGCTTCCGTAAGTGACGTGTTCTTCCAATGTACGGCGGTCAGACGTGTTGTGGTGCCGTGCTTCGAGGAGTAACGACAATCACCCTGTAGCCTCAACCAATCAGAAACACCCTGCCGAAAATCCGTTAGTTCAGGTATTTCTTCAGTCGTCCCTAGACATCCCTTAATGGCAACCTTAGGTCGAAGAACTTGCAACATTTACAACATCGTTTGTATTTGTAACAGTCACGCCCCTGCATGATTGAGGAAGCATAATGTTGTACAAGGCTTACATATTTCAAATCTTGCTCACGACGAATACCGATTTCTTCGCTTATTTTTATTCAAAAACCTCAAATCGATGAATAGGTATGTATGTACACTACATACATAAATGATCAATGCATTGGTTAATACATAAGTTCTATTGTTTGAAACTCAGGCACGTGGCCGTTAAATTTAGTCAAAGAACTAACACAGGAAGACATCCTTTATTATACAACATTTGAACCGATATTAATGTACTCCATCCTCCCCCACACAAGTTCACAGACCCTATCTCCCTCTGTCTGTATGCTCACGCTTTTACAACAGAGAAATGCTAATTACGTGGTCAGGGAGGGGAGAGGGAGCCACCTACCACTGGCAAAGGCAACCTATTAAACTGCCTTATCATAATGACCTTTAACACACACACAGCTGGAGTCCAAACTGCTTCGTGCTGCACAAGGAAGTAATATTCCGTCGAAAGATGATAAGTTAACGTTAGCTCGATATTATAAAGACGTTGAGCGCCGTAGGCAAATAAAAATGGAGCCCGGGATTGTTCTTGGAATCACCGCCAGGCGGGATGGAGGGCAATGAAAGTTTATAAAATACTGGTATTCACTTCCCAGAAGTTAGATGGAAGGTCCTTAGCACTAGTGAGGGAACATTCCAACGAAGACAGATAGATGCGTACTAGAAAGTATCTAATGTAACTGCTTAAATGGGCATTGCCACCGAATGACATGCTACAGCATCTATAGCGATTTTCCGCTATCTGGTTCAGTCTAGCCCTTACTTTCAACAGACGAAGAACGAACAATCAACTAAATTTCTTTTTACACAACATACAAGGTACACGCACCTCCTTAATTATTGAGTGTAAAGTTGGTGCGACCACGTGCACCAGGAAGCAAGCGGTACAGTTAAGCCTGACGATATCATGGGCGCTTTTTAGGCAGCGATTTTTAGACGCGATTCACTAAAGGATGGGCTGCAGTGCTATGTAGCGCCGTCTACCATTATTTAGTTCTATGTAGCACTTGATTTCAACAAGCGAAGGAATTCGCAAAGAAATTTCTTTTTACAGAACGAACAAGCCACATGCTTCCTTAATTATTGATTGTAAA
Organism: Lithobius niger; assembly: GCA_023313725.1. Taxonomy (NCBI): domain Eukaryota; kingdom Metazoa; phylum Arthropoda; class Chilopoda; order Lithobiomorpha; family Lithobiidae; genus Lithobius; species Lithobius niger. Next base: position 80,949 of record JAHWFP010091318.1, on the reverse strand, counting down.
GTTGGTGCGCCCATGTAGCGGTTCAAAATCTGCGTTTCAAAGCAGTCGATATACAGCAAAAAAACGCCCGTGTTGTCGTCTGGCTTAACTTTACAGTTGCTTCCTGGTGCACGTGGGCGCACCAACTTTACACTCAATAATTAAAAGAAGGCACGTGGCTTGTTTGCTGTGCAAAAAGAAATTTATTTGTGCGTTCCTTCACCTGTTGAAAGTAAGGGCTAAACAGAACTAGATATAGGCAAAAGGCTATAGATTTTGCAGCTTGTCGTTTGGTGGCAATCTCCCGTAATGTTCTCTAAAAGATTCTAAACGTATAGAGCGATCCAGTTGTGTTTGGTAATGGGTAGTCATACGTTTGTTACTCCAACTTTGAACTGAGTCATCCAAATGGTCCAGCAAAATCAACAACCAATGAGATGCAAGAATCTGTAAAAATTCCGCGAACCACGGCAGTAATGTCAGACGCGTTTTGAGTCTTAAAAAACTGGCCGCTGCCTTGCCATGCATCTCGCGAAAATCTCCCAGTGTTTTTCACGCTGCTCCTCAGTACTGAATGGATCGACCCTACCAAAGCTATTTATGATCGAAGACTGTTCTTGGAACACCAATTCTTCAAGGCTAACGGTCCCAGGAATTCAGGGGATTAGCGTCAAGCGAACGCGATTCATGTATTTACTATGGATTTCCATAGATGGCGTGCAGGATGCAATTTAGTTAGAACTTTATAAACTAATCCCATTACCTATGAATGAGCAAAATTATGCATTGCTTTCGTATTTATTTTTCATAATAAGTCTATCGCCTCCTCTCGCACGGCCAGATCACGTGACGCCGGGTCACTCAGCCAATCAAATCGATGGGCCGGGGCAATGATAACGGGCGAGTAAACCCATTCCTGGCACTTCTCTCTATGAAAAGCCATAAAACTTGACGCAATCTGCAGTAGCAATAAATTGTGTCGCGCGGAAATCCAGGTGTCATTTCCGATTGATTCAGCTGTTGGCATCATTTCTAAATCAGCAGCATTTCCTGTTTAAAATGCTAAATCCCTGGTGCTTAGGCTTAATCGTTGCACAGATCGACATGTCCGATAGGCTCTGCTGCCCGACACCACTGCCTGTATCTCTACTCCCCCTTCGCCATCTGCCCTGGCACGAACAATCGATCAGCCAACAATCTTGATTTTGTGGTTACTTCCCACCCACCTCCCCGCTTGATTTTTTTTTTAGTTTGTTGCGGTTCAAACAAAATAGTGGGTTGTGACGTAATGGTAGGTGAAAAAAGGGTAACGAAGACAATGTTGAAAAATTGAATGAAAAGCATCCGAGTATAAATGTACGGATTTCGTTTTTTTTTAACCCCACAGTTTAACCCAGACCCAGATTTTAACTTTAACCCAAAGATTTTCACAGTTGATCAACTATTCCGTGCATAGACGTCATCATACATTTCTATGTCCAAATTGTGCGTAATCATAAATCAAAAAAACCTCAAACACTGAAATAATATAAAGAAAAAACATATATTTATACTTGTTACTGCAGTCAGAAACCTGATGGATATTTTCCTAATTTATATCATTTATTCACTTTCTTAAATTTAAGAAAATGTAAGTGTTATTGTTGCATAAATTGCCTTTATTGTACAAATGTAAATATCTTTTGCTGCACAGCCTGCACAGCACTGCAGTGAAATCAAAAATAAAGTAACGTAAAGTTGGGCACTGTTTGTTTATATTGGGACGATTTTTCCTTACATGCCAGCCAGACTACAGCAGTATTGTGTTGTCACTACTGAACAAAGGTGTGCACCGTAAAACATTCTTTGGCGTCGAAAATCAAATTTTTCATGGCGGCAAGACGTACATCAGTGCACCGATATTAGGAGAGTAGCATGCAACGCCTTTTAATAGTAGGCATCGGTGGCGTTCCCGTAGATCATACAGATAAACACCTTAATTTTGGGTGGCGTACTACCTGGAAAACAGAGAAATTCGGGGAATTTATCAATTCTGGAAAACTCGGGGGTAAAAAATCAGGAAATTTGATAACGTATACTGTAAGTCAGGTAATTTCAAGATTTTCCAGAAAGCCTTTTACATTTATAAACAATAGCTAATTCGGATTTCATTTTTCAATTCTAAAATCTTTAGTTTGTTTCAGTGAAAATATCATGTCCTTTTTTGCTACATTTCTCATAAAGCTAAAATGGGACGTTAAGTGTTGAGTGCGTTTCTAGTTTTGTTCCGTTATAGCTTTCCTAGTGTTTACCCAGTGTGTTTACGCAGTGCATTTATTGCGATTTGAGTGAAATGTGAAACAATTTTTTTAAGTCTTGTACCGTACCTTCCTTCGACCGAAAAAATCGGGGGAAAATGTCAGTATTGGTATGGAAAACCTGGAAAATCAGGGAATTTTGTCATGAGCTTTTGAACGCCACGTTGTTATTACAATTTTGTAACCACTACAAATCATAATGTTTTAAGAACTTTGATTGTTATTAAAAACAGGTAACTAATGACTGTTCGGCATATCTTGGTTGATTATTTCCTTTCTAAAATTTTGGAAGCAACCGGTTGCGTCCGTGGCCTTTGAATTTTGGCCAACCGCGAGGCGGCGCACACCTCTGCGACTACATGACGCGACGTGCAATTAGGCCTATTTGTGATCATCAAGCATTATAATTGAGTAGCCTACTGTTCCTTCCAACGCTCGGATTGACAGTTCGGGTAGATTTGGCGGGAACAACGTCCGGGACGTCGCAGCATGGCACGACAGCAGCTACTCATCGCGCAGAACGCGATTTGAACTATCTTTACTAGTATGTTTAATCTTTGGTAGACGCCATCTTTGAAAATACCGGTAGCAGTACACGTTTACAGTTTTGGCGCCTTTATTTTTCCCCGTACGTCCTTCTGGCACTGTGATGAATCTATACAACATTCTACAAATTACAAGGTCTGTGGTCAGTTCAGACTTTTAAGCGGAAAACAATTTGTTAAAGGAAAACTTCGTGGTAAGATTTCAAAAGACCAAGCCTCATATTGCTAAGCTCGATCACGGAATTACGTCAACAAGAAGAGCGATTGGTTTGTCGTGTCTATACACCGTCTTAAGCCAGTCGCCAGGCATGAACAATCAAACAACGCCCGATCGTTTTTATGTCAAACAGCAACCGTATCTTATCTGTACTTGACTGCATGCAGTTAGCTCTGTGTGTATACTTATAACTAAGAGACCTTGGTATTTTTGCCTTGAACTCCGACCCTCTTGAGCAGCCATTGCCATCGGGGTTAGAGCATAATCTGTAGAAAGAGGACCAACTTGCACGCGTAAACAACATGCGAACCAAAACAAATCACTACACTTTTCTGGAAATTCAACAAGGTTACTTGAACAGTCTACCTAAACACATACGAAAATGAAAAGAATGCACGAACACGTATGTGTGCACTATGTCAAACCTCGTTCAAAACACTGTAATTCGTGAAGCCCTCCTTTTGTGTTTAATATCCCCAGCAGCCAAACGCGAAAAACGTGGCGCTTATTTGTAATGATGACGGAAGAGGAATGGATGCCTTTTCATCCACGGCCCAAAAAAAATGTGACTTAAAACTAGTTATTAGGCGGCAAAAAATAAAAACATAAAACGCTCGTCAGTTGATAATGATAAACAGATGTAAGTGACACTCGGGTTTACGCACACCTTTCATCAGCGTCTCGTCTTCACACTTTTTAATAAAGTTAATAACGAGGTTTGAGGTTTCGTTTAAACATGGCGGTGTTCACGGTTGTGCACTTGACGATGGTGAAGTGTAAGCTACTATTTGTACTTGGTGCTGGGCAATGCCAAAGAACACCGAGTTTTGAATGAATAAGGAGTGAACGATGGTATTTTAAGGTTCAGCAGGGCTCTACAACATTACCGGCCGGATCTTGGGTGAAAAATAGCATACGAGACTGAGTTGGACAATATGGCCACTGAAAGTGCCGTTAATGCAATTGATTTGTCTTGTTGCCGCTCCCTGTCAACCAAACGTGACACTTTCAGTACAAATAATGCTGCCACTCTTCCTTGGAACACTTTCTGGATAAACGAACATGTCACTATTTATTGAAGAGCTATATGCACTCGAGAAATTTAATAGCTTTGTGGCAAAACTACAGAAATTTATTATTTGTACGTATAAGCTATTTTCCGGGTGATTACTGCGATTAAGTTTGTGAATTACTAAGCTCTTTGTCAGTTGTCGCTATTTGGCAGTAGATGGCGGGATTCGGCGTTTTGTTTGGTCAATTCTAAAACAGAACTCGAAGAAAAGAAATGGCAGCCATTTTGTTTACTCCCCCAGTATTGTAGGTCGGGTCGGATCGTTAACTGGCTACTTCTGGCCAGAGTGGAGTATAGTGTATCATATAAAAAACCAAACCTGGTAAAAGGGGCCTACAAGTTCCGAATGGTTCGGCCCGTCAAAGGAGTGCTATCAACACGCCAGTCTTTGAGTAGTAAATATTGGATGAACTAGCACCTACTTTCGACGATTACCAACAGAGGGTGCCATCATCAATGAACCGAACGGCAAAACGGTCAATCTCCAGGGTGATGTTACTGAGCATCGCCATGGAGATGGAAATATAGTTAGCATCACTGAAACAAACTGACCACGACAAGAATACTTAATTCGTCCCTTAAGCAAAATTATAGGTCAGATTAGAAGAGTAAATCGATTTTAAGCTAGATCAGAACTGGCTGATCAGGTTTTCGTTTCTTTAATCCAACATTCAGTTTTCAGACGGGTTGCAGCTAGGAGTGGTGCTAAGTATAACGCATGGTTCTGGGTTACGAGAATCTAGAAAGTTCGGTTGAGTCTTCATCCATGGTTCAGATTTCTTCTAACTAAATGAAAATAGTTTGACGCGAACACAGGAAAAGTCCTTCAACGTCAAATATTTCGTCAATTTCCGAAGGTACTGCCGCTGTTACCATTGTTTAATGGAACCGACGACGGCGCCATTTTTCATTTCAAGTTTCCCAGTCGCTCCGATGGATTTGCCGCTTTCGAGAAACTTAACACAGTTCGCCGTCTAGTGACGTTTGAGAAAAGCAGGTTTTAGTTTACTCCACGTTTTACAAGAAGCGGCATTACCTTCTTATTTGCACTGGTTCTGTCCAAGCGTATGGCCAAGAACTACTAGGCAAAATGTTGTACTACAAAAAATGAATCCCCAAAAAAGGAATTCTTTAAAGGGTTTAATTTTCATGTCAAAAGACAGCCGAGTCAACAAATCGGAACATCTAAGAAGACTGATGTTGGTTCAAGAGAGTCTTGGAACCGACTGAATTTTTATTTTCAATATGCTGGCTATGATCGAGATAAAACTTTAACTGTGAATCGTAATATAGAATATATTGAATCAGAGTTCGCTACTCCTCGTTCCTATGGAACTTTATACACTTCTGCATATAGGTTACTTTATTTTAATGTGTGTTGTACAGCCACTTTCTCTACCGTTATACAACAAGGCCAGGAAAGACCCGGCAGCAAACAGAGACCTGCCGAAATAAAAAACAGCGGAAAGAAACCTGGAACGCCAAACAGACACTCGTGAGGTAAATTACAGAGCTGTGGAAAAAGGCTGCGGGCTAAGTAGACACCTGTGAAACAAATTAGAGAACTGGAAAAAATAGGAGACTTGCGGGGCGTATAGACACTGGCTAATTAGACACCAACAGAAAGATATCCTGCAGGGCAACCATACACCGGTCGGGCAGATTAGAAAGCTGTGGATATAGAGACCAGCGAGGCAAACACACCAGTGGGGCTAATAATTAGAGCGCTATATACAGTTGGAGATGTGAGAGGCAAACAGACACCAGTGGGGCAACTTAGAGAGCTGTGGAAATGA
>JAHWFP010091318.1:40324-58326 GCA_023313725.1 Lithobius niger | reverse complement strand
TTTGTTTGTTTGTGTTGTGCCGTCAACGACATCTAGCGATGCGTTAAGAAAGCAAATTGGACAAGGAAACAAGATGCAAGATGACGCAACCCAAAATATGAGCCACAATATTGCCTCAATGCTAAACAGAATTTATTTGACGGTCTTACAGTTTTTTCATAATTTCTTCCCATGTATTGTTTGATTAATACTTGCTTCGCTCCAAAGTGTCGACAGTATAACTTATGACGCCCTAGTTATTCTTGTTGTTTTTGATGTTGCTTTCTGCCCTCATGGGCGCTGCAAATTACTAAACTAGGGCCGTCGTCACTTCCGCTGTCGACATAATGGAGCGGACTCCGCTGGCTTTGCTGTTTGGCTGGGTTTCCCACTTCCCTCTTCCCTTCCCCCTTTCTCCCTCTCCCCCTTCCGTCTTCCAGCGATTAGAAAAACACCATTTTCAAATCGACTAGCCTTTAATAACTATCTGCAACGTGGCACGCCTTAAACAATCAGACACGACCATTTAACAATTAGTTAAAAAATTTTGGTTTAAAATAATATTCCGTAGGATAAAATAACTTTAAAACACAAAAACACTAGCAAAATTCTAAACAATGAGAGGCAGCTGCTTGGTAATTGGACCATTGGAAGCTGGTGACAACAATCACTTTTTAGTCTTCTGTACAGCCGTACCGGCTGAGAAGACTATTGCAACGACTTTGTCTGTCCGTCTGTCCGTTGCTATTTTCAACTTCGCAACGGTTAACAGAACTTGACGACCACTGCTTACAACGTTCGATTCAGTGTCAAAAGTTAGTTAAATAGCATGGCAAATAAAAACATCATTACTTCCTTATAGCTAAAAGAATTCTTCGACCTAATTAAATTAAAATATTAACATTTGATCGTCGAATTGATATCCTAAGGATAACACTGCAGCCGCAAACACAAAAGCATTTTAGCTTCGTTTAAAATAGTCTCGTCGCATTGTTGCATGAATGAATGGGCTTACCATCGAACCAGATTCTCCATTAGGCCTATCAGCTACTCACGAAATTGAAACTGTATTTAAAAAAAATTAGGCCTAAAAAGGAAAATTAGGCCTAAAATCTCGTTACCACGGCAACGTCAAGTTGCTACGAGTAGCTCCTGGCTTCATCAACAGCGTGTCTCCCGTCACTTCCCTACTACCACTGATCTATATAGGCTACGTTGCGCGTTAGGCTTAACACTGTAACTGTGTGCCCGAAGGCGCGACGTGTTTCAAAAATGAATAGGCGTACTATACAAATCAAATCTCCGTTAGCTGCTTCTTACGAAATTAAAGCTCCAGATTAGAATTAGGCCTAAAAGTTGACAAATTCGCCTAAAATCTAAAATAAGCTTAAAAGCTAACACATTTTTGACCGGCAGTTCTGATGGTTACTGCTTTTAGATTATATAATAGAGATAGTTGTTGCAATGCGTGATAGAGATGTGCGCCTCACCATTGGTAGTGGCAGAACTGCAAGACCGGATGCGACTAGGTAGTCGCTCTAGCTGCTTGTTTTAACAATCGGATGCCTTCAACAATTAGAAACAGCATCACTGTCTCGTTGTTTCGTTTTTGGCTTTCACTATTGGTCCATTTTGTCACCCTGATGTTTCCTCAAACCCATGTCTTATTTCAGAATTTTTTTTATAAACCTTGTCCAGACCTGCTACTGCATGCAAAGATTGGTTTGGATAATAATCCTTGTGGTTTTCGCGTGATGCGCGGTCTAAGATTACATTGGAGCGTGATCATAGCGGAGCAATAAATATATAAACCAGTATTCTCCAAAGGCGACCAGAAGTGTATTGGCACGATGGCGCACATACTGTGAACTCACAATCCCTAAAATGGAAGATTGACCCTTTATCATCTCTCTGCAAATGGGAAGAGAGAGAGAGACAGACGATCCAAGCAGGTGGAACCTTGCCCACGGGAAGGTCGAAGGTCTCTTCACAGACACAGAGCATAATACAGAATGATGGACAGAAAGACAGACAGGCTGCAAAAGAACAGCTGGCGGGGCAGGAAAAGGAGAGCTTGCTCGTGCGGGGGCCCTGTCAACACCCCCCCCCCCCCACCAACCACAAAATGTCAACCCTTTTTGTTCCTTCTTTGGCCTCATCGGTTGGTTGGGTCTTGGGTGTGCGAACACAACAGATGTTCCACAGCCATCATTTGCAATGTCATTTTTATTTTAATGAGGTGTTGCTTGCTAGCGAGTGCTCGCAATTAAATTCGCAAACTTGGCAAACACTGACACTTCCATGCAGAGAGAAACACACATCAAGGCGAAAACTGACATTATTTCTTTTACTTTATGTCTAGGATGGATGAGTTTACTTGTTTTCAGTGCAAGACCAGAAAAACAAACAGGTTCCAGTGTCCATTTACGGGAAAAAAGTGCGACAAACTATTTATTAGCATGTCGTCGCCAAACACCAAATCTGAAACACGATTAGGGTTTAGAAGTAGAGATCTAGGCACATTCTACTGCGAGTAGCAATATACAGGTTTTCATTTAACCTGCGAACTGTTAGTCGGTGCGATTAAGTTGGCTAATAGGATTAACCTTGGCAGCCTTTCCTTGGTTGAATGATATCACTATTTTCAAAGGCCGACTCTTTTTTGAAAACTTGGCGGTTTCTCAATGTTCGGATCACTGCAACTTTATTGTAAAAAAAGCAAGACTTAGGGCAGCAGCAATTAAGAAATCGTTTAAGTCTGGTGACCACCATACGCTACCCCCAAAGAAGAATTTTCTGCCACTGTCTGCGACACCAATTATCGGTGAAAATTATCTGCAGCTAATCTATTTTTTCGTATGGTTACCCACAAATTAATTGGTTTTACTGAATAATTTTTCAGTGCTTTATCCTATTGATCTGGCTCTTCCATCAATGGAAAGGTCTCGTCGAGAGATTAAAATGGTGCATTGGAATGTCCAAATCGGTGAAAAATTGACGAAACTGCAGAAATTTGGTGTGCGACTGTGCCAGATTATCTGCGACATAGCGCACGTCTCACCCTTTTTTGGCCCCGGGTACGCTACTCTGGGGGATTAAAGTCTATGTTAGACCTACTTTGGATTTTGCCTGTCAGGTTTGGTCACCATCTTTCTTGGGTGATATCGACTGGGTGGAGTATTATTATTATTATTATTATTATCATTATTATTCTCTCATACCAGTTTTGGTTTTGGGTGGGTTCAAAAATAAACACCCGACGATGAATTTAAAATCACCACCAAACAACTTTGGCCCCAAACACATCAGTGTTGAGTGTGACCAGAAGTGAAATTTGGAAAATGCTACCAAAATCCCAGCAAAGTGCTCCGTGACGTTACGCAAGCAATAAAAAAATTACTGACAAACGAAAAACTACTCCAAATTGCTAAAAACACGTCTTAATGTGAGAAAACTATTTAAATTTAAATAAATACAGCAAAAATGAAAATCTGCAACTACGCAACGCATGCAGTGGCGCGAAATCTCGAAGCTGTATTGGTGTATGGTGTCTGTCGATATCAATATCGCGCCTATGTAATGATATTGACTCGTGTTTGGAGTGAACTATTGAAGTCGATTGCGCACCATAACTAAACACGTAACCAAGGGTGGAACCCCAGAACAAAGGGTTAGCTTCTGATTTGACAAGTTTTTTTGTCTAATTTTGAATGCGTCTTCAACAATTTCAGCGTTTTATCTTTGGAGGGCACCTTAGTCCTCAAGGATTGGCCCCCTACACTTAGTTCAAATTTGAGCTTGTCTGCAGGCCCGTCCAGAAACCGGTGGGGCCCGGAACAAAATTCTTGGCCAGGGGTCCCTCCACCAATCTCTTTTCATTCCCTTTCTGGAACCGGGGACGGGGCCCAACTCTTGGGACAAGAGTTCCGGCTGGGACAAAGTGCGTCTCCTGTGCCGCCCCCCCCCCTCCCGTCGATATGCCTGATTGTCTGTTCAGGGTTTTGTTTATTAGTATTACAAACGGCACTAAAATCATTAACGCTACCACAAATGCTATACTAAAATGCTACATATTTTAAAAAGGCTACCTTTAGTACAGCACCCAGATTTTGGGGTTAAAAATGCTACGGTAGCATCGAAAATGGTTGCTGATGCTAACATAGCATTTTTTACCCTAAAAGCCGGAAACGTGTAGCATTTAAGAGAACGTAGCATTTTTGCAGTAACATTAACAATGAAACACGAAGAATCCAAGCCACAGGACGAGAAAAACGCCGTTTGCCGTCGGATTATGAAAATGAATGAAGGATGGTGAAACTAATCGGAGGATGCATGGATTGATGCATGGATGCAAAGCTACCTTAGCGCAACTGCCCATCTTCAAGAACCGCATTGTTTAAATTACACATTTCACTATTACGGGGCAGCTAGCTGTACCCCTAGATTGGAGCCCCGTTATCATGACGGGCTTTACAACTCGTTATGAAACACGAAAATGTCAAGTCTACTTAACCATTAACTTTAGGATTAGGCTTACCACTCCGGGAACGCTGCACGACCGCTTCGACAGCAGCACTGTTTTCGGAGTTGCCCTTATGGCAACCGACCGCGGTCGGCGGTTCAGGTTGATCAGCAAGGGGCTATACATGGATGGGTCCGAGGTGTGGAAGTTAAGGCCACTTCGTCCTTTTGAGGCAACCAATTTTTGCTTAACTCAACGCACCACTTTTAGCACACATCCATTTTTAGCTATCACGACCGGATCGGACAAAGCACTTTGAATACCAACCGTCCCACTTTGGAAAATGGCTGACTGTATATGGAATAAGAACTGATTAGATAGGAAACATGGTGCTATTCACACGCCAGCAAAGTTTTATCAGAAAGAACACACACAAAAAAATGCTGATAACGTAAAGTGAGCATGTAATCTTCTTTTTCAGGTTACAATGCCCTAAGTTTTCTTCTTGTTTATTTATTTATTTGTTCTTTGCTTGGACGAAGACTAAATTTAGATTTCGTACACGTGACGATGTACCAATACCGGTTCTACCGAACAGATACAGATACCGATTCCATATTGCGTTATCTGTTTTACCGATACCGATTTTATTCAAGATAAGCTTTTTGGTTGCGCTCTTATTTCCGGAATGGTGGCAGTCTGAAGGCAGGGAACACTTAAAAGGACACATCTTATTCGAGAACTGAATATTCTTCCTCTGAGATGTATGTGTACATTCGTAAAATTATCTGACTGTACCGATGTCGAAGACTTATTTACTTAGCTAATTGGATGCCTTCGTAATACTCGTGCTGTTAATGAGCAAAAGGTTGTTTTTCCAAAAACAAAGAATGAGGCTGCTCATAAAGTTCTCTCCTACGTTGCTCCTAAAGTGTACAACCACGTTCCTTTTGCCATTCGCAACAAAACGAATAGTCACGAATTTAGCAAAGAGCTTCGTTCATGGTTACTCACTGGTACCATGAAATAGGGTTTGTTTCGAAACTTCAGTTTTTCCCAAGCGGGACCTTTGTTCCAGTGGTTTTCTGCAGTTTTACACATAATTTTTTTCTAATGCGTTTTGTCTACTTGGAGCAATAACTTCACTTCAAGTTCTCACTATAGTGCATTCGAGCATCCTGCACGAAATAGCATTTACAACATTTACAAGGTTAGAGTGAATGTAACAAAACTGTTGTTTCTCACGAAGAGAACAATAGGAAAATGAATGCCATTGCAACATTTATACGGGTCTGAAGTAATGTTAGAAAAATGAGTCATACAGGAAAACCAACCTGGAGGAATGTACCTTTAAAAGTGCACATCTTCTCACTATATTCGAGCATCCTGCTCGAAATACCTTTTGCAACATTCACACGGGTTAGAGTGAATGTAGCAAAACAGTTTCCCACGAGGGAAAAATCAGGAAAATGAATGCCTTTGCAACATTTACACGCGTCTGAAATAAGAAGGACAACACTCGGATGCACTACACTCGAGCATCCTGCGCGAAATAGTTTTTGCAACATTGACAAGATTAGAGTGAATGTAGCAAAACACGTTTTCCACAAGGGGAAAAATAGGAAAATGAATGCCTTTCCAGTTTCCAACATTTACACTCGTCTGAAGTAATGTTGCAAAACTGAGTCAGACAGGAAAGCCAACCTGCAGGAAAGTACCTTTAAGTTCTCTACCATCAATGTTTAAGCGTGGTATCTGCAAAAGAATAGCTAAAGAATACTGATGCCATTCCGATACCGATACACTGAATATCTACAGATGAAGACAATGTGTACTGGCAGTACACGTGAATGTGTACGTTCTCAGCCTCCACACGAGATGTGTTCTGGCGGTACACAGTCTGTGCAGTGACAGTACACATTCTCGACACAGTTTGTGTAGTACCAGTACACAAATTGTGTACTCTCAGTACACAGTCCGTGTGGAGGCTGAGAAGGTACACATTGATGTTTACTGTCAGTACACATAGTCTTCACAGTGTACGGTGTCTGTATCGGTGCAGGTGCAGCCTAGCCACGTGACTATGGTGCAGTTTTACGAAATGAAGATACTGACAGCTACTTGACGATTCCAACTGTACTTTTTTACAATGATCATTGTGTAACCAAATTCGAATGGAAATCATACCAGAGGTTGGTAACGATCACATTTCACTTGAAAACCCCGAAGGCCTACGCTAATTTGCATTACGGTAACTGTTGATCGGCCTAATTCATTAAACATGCCATCACACGGAATTTGTTTAAATGTAACACGTTTCAAAACAACATGTAGAATTTAGATGTGGTTGGCCTTTGCCATATAACAAGGCAAACGATAGTCACAACAGCAGCATTCCTAAGCAGTCAGGAATCAACATGATTGTTCGGAGCAAGGTTTAAAGTTTAGAGGTGTAAAACTGAACTTTGAGATGTATTACGTCATCGAAAAACTTGCTCGTGCAGCGCGCGTCATCGATGGGTGATCAAACATTTGATGAAGCTTGCAGATTATATCCGGATTACTGCGAGTGCGGACTCGATGACGTCACGTTCAAAGCTCCAACTGTCGCATGAAGAATTAACCTAGTCATCAAGTTGTAAAAAAAAAAAAAACAGGGATGGGTAATAGAGGTGTGCACCGCCACTTTCGAAAATATTGAGGTGCACACCTCGATCACGCACTCCAACAGTGCTCTCTATTATGTAATCTAAAAGCACTAACGATCACAATTGCTAGTTTAAAATGTGTTATCTTTTAAGCCGAGTTTTACATTTTAGGCGTTAATTGTCAATTTTTAGGCCTAATCTTTTCCTGCCTTTTTAATTTCGTAAGTTGCAGCTAACGGATTTTTTTTTAGAGTATTGGCCCATTCATCCATGCAACACGGTGTCGAGACTATTTTAAAGGAAGCTAATGTGTGTCACAACGAAATCCTTTTCTTTTTATGGTTGCGTGTCTTCCTGTAGTGTTTAAATGCGCCGACTAAATGTTATTATTTCACTGAGTTGCGTCGAGAAAGCTTATGAATTATAAGGAAGCAACGCTGTTTTAATTTTCCGTGTTTTTTAAACTAATTTTGGGTTGCTGAATGTAATGGTGAAAGCCGTTTGTCTTTGTCCAGTACCGTTTTTTTTTTAGTATGGACGGACGGACAACGTCGTTGCAATAGTCTTCGATTAGCCGTTTCGGCTGTAGAGAAGACTAAAAAGAGAACAGCCAGGCCACCTGAAAATGCTGATCTGGTCGGTAATTGAACGGGGACCCTGGCAAAGTCAGTGCTAGAATAGGGTGAGAGATTACCCAATTTCTTTCAGCGACTGCTGGGATCTATTCCGTCCTATTCTAAACATCATCACTCCCTCCTCTTTACGACGATCTCATGCTTGCAGGTTCGACTCCCTGGGTTTGTCTCTCCTCTACAACTTTTTCCTAAAACAGTCTAGTAAGTTTCAAAATTGAATTGGTACGAGTTTGCTTTCAGATGACGTAATGTTCCAAGAAATTTGTTTGAACAGCTATAGTACAAAAAAAAGTCGGCTGACACCACAGATGCGGCTGAAGAGAAACAGAGACAAAATCTCAGCTAACATGATGCTGCTTGAAGCGCTGCAAAGTTAAGCGCACCCTTTACTAAAATGCACTAAGCTTATGGAGAAAATTTGACAGAGAGAGAGAGAGTTTTTCTCTGTTTTCAGTAAAAATTGACTACGTCATTTAAAGCATAAGGCTGATGATGAAGTGATTTCGTCGTTTCTGCTGCTAGATTATTGAAGAAATAGGGAAAAAGCCATTTCAACAAATGTCTATCGACGTGATACAAATATTACAACATGCCAGAATTACAAAATAAATTAAAGTTAAATATTCACAATAAACTATACCACTACATCGCAGTAAACACCAATAAAGGTAAAACATAGATAAATAAAATATGAATTTTTTTTTTAATGTCGTTGTTTTTTTTACAGCCCCACTCCACACCGGACGCTTTTAATCACCGCTTGCAGGCAGTAACGTACTACAAAAAAAAATTCAAATATCTTCATAATTAACTGTCTACCTGCGTAAATGCTTGCTAGCGTTACAAAAATGCTGAAATTTAGAAACTATATCTCGTTCACAACAAACGATCGCAATAACCTTTGAAAACAAGACACAAGCATGCTTAAAGTACAAATTAAAAAAGCAAAAAAAAAAAATAAACAAAATAAAAAACATTTTCAAAGCCGCCTAATTAAAATAGTGTACGTCCATAGCTGCCGAGCTAGTTCCTGCGGCCAGGCTACTGAGAAAACGGAAGAAAAAAATTCAAAATATTTTCCAATGCAAAATGATATAATTATGAGACGCTCAAAAAGAGATGTCGGTTTTTCTTCGTACGTTTGTTTTTAGTGTTTACTGCGATGTTGTGGAATTTGGCTTACAGAATGCCAAATTCCATAACACCGCAGTAAACACTAAAAACAAACGTACGAAAAAAAAAACCGACATCTCTTTTTAGAGCGTCATAACTACAACCGGTCAGTCTGTAAGCCGCAGCGCTCTTAGTCACCGGTGGAATCGTAGAAAATACTAAAAAAATACCTTCTTAATAATTAATACCTACGTAATATGAAGACTACAAAAATGCTAGCATTTAAAAATTAAATCTCGTTTACAATAAACTACCACTACGTCGTGATAAACATTGAAAATAATAAGCGCAAAAAAAAAAAAAAACACTGCCCGACTACGCCGGAAACGAGAGGAGGAAATTTCTAATAGGAAAAAAAATTTACGGCACAACTAAAACATTACAAAATGCAGAATTTATGATATAAATCTCGATCACATTCCCAACAAACTACCACTGCATCGCGACTAAAAATAAAAAAGCTGACATCTGTTTTTTAAAGCGCTGTAATTGCCACCCATTGGGGCCGCAAGCCGCAGCGCTTCAAGTCACCACCGCAGCTCGCAGGCTATTGAGGAAATGCCAATATAACGACCGAGAAAAGAAGAATTCCTGCAAACTCATTAAACGCAGCAGCGAAATCTGGTTGGTCCACTTTTTGCGAACAAACGAGGACAATCAAAACACCTGTGCAACTAAAACGATAAAAAATAAAATAAACTTGGCTTGCTGTAACGAACGAAGCATGGTTGCAGACTCTCAACTGGCTCCTGGACTAATGATTCCAATGGCAGACAGACAGACAGACGAGCCAGACCAGGACAGACATCAAAGGCCACCGACCTAATCAATACACGGCACAACCGTTCAAATTTCAGCACCCCAATTCTGCATCGATGGAGTATTCAGGAAATGATTACTCACGGTTTTAATTTTCGTTTATGATTAGAATTTATCAAAGTTTGCACACAAAAATTAAATTTGAAGATTCCAAGTGCAAAACTAGTTTCCCCCCTGTTAAGGCGCGTTTAGGGCACGTTGACGCAACAACTCGCCGTTGCATTCCCGTAGCTAGAATTCAATCGCGATGGCAATGGTGTCGTTGCCAAGGTAACGACGCTAACTGGATTAGCTAAATCCGACACCGTTTAAGAAAATGCTTGCAGTCTTATAATCCGTGACAATAAGATAACGAATTCCTCCAAACGAAGCTATTTTCTAAGTAGCTTCTGAACTCGCATTATTGACTGTTTTCATTACGAGCCGGCAGAGTTAAATCCGCCGCCAAAAATACACAACCAACTTGGAACGACCAAAGTAGGAAAATTAATGGCAACATTGAATCAAATCCACGGGAAAAAAAATCCAACTTAATGTCCTTCTTGGATGCAAGTAGCAACTGTAGCTGATGTGACTGTATTCCTTTAATCGACTCATGTGCGAGAAATGTGCCACACCTACACCAACCTCACTAAGTAATATTACTGTAATAACAGTTACTGCAGTGTGCATGTTAATATAAATTTACACGTGATAATCACGTTTTAACATTCTAATACTTAAAAGAGGTCTACAGGTATAGAGCAGTGACAAGACGCAGTATTATTGTGTATAACTCTATGCTGGAGCCTTAATAGGTTAGATGCAAGGGGCACTGCAGAGAGAAACAGAAGGGCGTCATACTGAAGCCGATGCTGTGAAGAGGGATTTCTTACACCTAAAACGCGCGATTTTTGTTGTTGGAGAAAACAACGTTATTTTAAGCCTAAGAAATCCGCACTTCCGTTGTTTTTCCCTCCATTTTTAAGTAGTGCACCTTGAAGTTATGCCCCCCCCCCCCAAAAAAAAACCCATACTGGTGCCAATATGGCGGCAAATGTCACTGCTCTATAGGCTTTTGGCAGTAGCAACTGCCAAGCAAGAAAAAGATCAAACTCTAGCCACTTTAACTACATAATTATTGTTTTAATCTTGCGTGTTATTAAAATATGATAATAATCAAAATACTCTGCATAATTAGATTGTTTTAAAATAATCATGAGTATATCCCGCTTGCTATCGTGGTGGAAGGTAGAGGAGCGGGGTATAATCGACCTATAATCGGGGTGATTATACCACAGTACCTTTTCGTTGTGCGCATGCGCAACTTACCGAGCTAAGCTTAAAACAAGATGCCAACTGCTAATTAACGAGTGTGTCCTTTGACTCGCATATATACCAGCTAGAATACTCGACATATTCGATAAGATTGTCGAATTTTTAAATCACTGTATAATTTTTTAGGCTAGTATCTTATAATTTTACTTCCACGATCTATTGGCATAAATAATTTTAATTTTTACCGTACAAGTCTTTTAGTCTTTCGATCCCATGGTAATTATTAGCAAACGATTAAATATTAGTACAGGAACACATACAGCGCCATCTCTCGGCGGATTTCAGCAATGCGTGGTTGATGCGGCGTGTTTAACGGGAGAAAGTCGCCGACAGCAGCATCGCATATAACTTCTCGTTGGAGACAAATAATTTTATGAACTGAGAGACTGGTAAGCAAATAAAACGTAGCATTACATTATAAATATTAATGAACTCAAAGAAAGTTTAGTCCTTTTGGTATTATTTATTTTGAATTGGGATATACTCCAGTAAAACAGCCCTCTAGCTTTTGTGGATAATACGGCTAAAAATGTTTTCGCACTCAGCCTGTAACCAGACTAAAACTAACGAATGCTAATTAATTTGAAATTATACCCCTCGCGCTATGCGCTCGGGATATAATTGCAAAATAATTAGCATTCGTTAGTTTTAATGTCAGGTTACAGGCTTCGTGAGAAAACAGTAGCCGTATTATCCACAAAAGCTCTACGGCTATTACTACTGATTATTTCCAGCCCTGCTTGCAACACACACTTCCCCCAGAGATTTTCTGCCACGGTATTAGCGTACACACTTGGAGAGGGCTTGCCAGTGTTGTCATGCCTCGATTCCAAGCCACTTTACATAAATACTGCAGACAGTATTTCATCTCTGGGCCACACAGTACTAAGAAATATGAGTCATCTTAAGACTTTCTTATCCTCCGGCCACCCTCCAAGATTCGCTGGGACCAGGAGGTCCGGTAAATTGGTGAGATATCTAACTAACAAGCAGTGACGCTTCGTCGACTAAGCTTATGTCAACACAGATCACAGGGGGACAAACAATCACCTCCAACAGGTAACCCACCCCGCCTTTAAAAAGACGTGCTACCAACAAACAGCACTTTTCTCCAAGGCCTTGCTCACGCTTTTTTTTTCTTTCCTATTTTTTTTCTTCCTCCATCAGAGGAGGGGGAGTCGACGCATCCATCTCAGCTTGGAGCCAGAGGGCAAGGTGCCTTGGGGGAAAGCCTTCCTTTTGAATTCAGGGGCAGCCACACTCAACACCGCTACACACACACATCGTCGGCGAGTCGGAGCATAGACGGATCTGGCTCTGGGCGATCAATGATCCTGCTGCTAGGTCTAGCTGAACCACAGCAGACAGGGAGAACAAGAAAAAAAACCCTGCCGTGCTTGGAAAAACAAGGCCTCGTTTTTAACATTCGTCGCTGGTGTCAAAATCTTGTTTTTTAAGCTGGTTACATTAATGTGAGATGTATTTGTCGCAAAACTAATGTCAGTTGTTGAGTTTGGGTTCATCGTCGGTTACTGCCCGCATTTCAGAAATGACAAATGTTTGTACATGTAAAATGCGGAACGATGGACTTGCTTATAGTATACACGGCCTATCTTGAGTTCGCCCCAGAACGAACACAGATAATCGATTGTATGTTTTTGGTAGCAGAGTACCTTGTTGATATCCAAAATAGTTACAAAAACAATGGCGGCCGTCAATTAAAGCCGCCCCCTCCAGGAAGACGTAGTCGCTCATAAGACACCTGCAGGACTCAAGATACGCCGAGCACATAAGAAGGACTTAGGCTTTCTAGCTGAAATAAGGAATATGACTAACATATAAAGTCATTACACTTTATGTGTGAACGCTGCCTCGGTAAGCCTTGCTCTAGAGCTGAAACACACAAATATCTTTATCTGTCACAAGAAATCGTTGCAGTTTTCAGTCGATCAGCAGTTTCTTGTTACAGCCTTCATTATATTGACAAGAAGCCAAAACGCATTATTTCTAACTTAAAAAAATAAGTTGCTACGCTCCTCCACCTTTGTTCGTTTATGGCCTTTGGTTCACTACTGAAAAAAATCAAACATCCAACCTCCGACGGCATACGAATTAGCAAAAGAGTAGCGTAAAAACAAACTTTATAACTTTTATAGCTTTGCCTTTTTCCGTATCTTGTGTGACGGTGTATAATCAATACATT
Organism: Lithobius niger; assembly: GCA_023313725.1. Classification (NCBI taxonomy): domain Eukaryota; kingdom Metazoa; phylum Arthropoda; class Chilopoda; order Lithobiomorpha; family Lithobiidae; genus Lithobius; species Lithobius niger. Next base: position 45,090 of record JAHWFP010091318.1, on the reverse strand, counting down.
TTAATTTGTGTACGTTTTTTTAACACTTAATTTGTGAGTCAATCAGGAAATAAGACTACAAAGCGCTCCAGTCTTAAATGGCGATAAGCAGAGGTAGGTCTACGCAATTGTTTGCCTTACCGTCCTACGGTAAATTTGCATCCTATGACTGGGACTGTACTGTCCTTTACGACAAAGATGCTTACCTAAAAAGAAAAGAAAAACTGTTAGACTAGCCTACAAAAAAACAAATGTACGCAAACACAAACAAAACGCATGAAAACTGTGTAGCTAGCTATCCTTACTCTTGACCCCTTTCTCCAGACGTAACGCCAAGAGGGAGACTTTTTAAAAGTGTACTGCAGGCTTCCCACCAAAATACTGAAATAATTTCTCTCAGTTTTCCAGGTTTTCCACAGAAAATTGAGGTCAATTTCCAGGGTGTTTACCGAAATGTTGGGAAGGACATTTTTCCAAACATTTCACCACGTTTACGTGCTCACTTAGTTCAAAAGAGTAGCCCAATTTAATAAACTTTTCTGTGTAAACACAAAAGTACAAGGATACATTTTATTTTACCACAATGTCTTAACAAATTGTGTTTAATGCAGTTAGGATTTGACCTAAAAGTGTTTTCCCCCAGAGTTTTCCAGGTTTATTTGTGAGCCTGAAATCTGAAAATTCCCTGAATTTCAAACGTAGTTTAATTATCCGAGTTTTCCAGCTTCTTCAGGTGGTGGGAAGCCTGGTAGTGGTCGGGGAGGCGATTCGATCTCACATCCTCTTCGGTCGGAGACCAACCCCTACACACACGGTTCCGTACCTTCATTATCTCAATTGTTCGCTGATGTTAGTTTAAAAATAAACTTCAATCAAAACCTCCTTTTGCCTGACATTTATTCTCAGTGGGTCTTCAATAACATCTGTTTACAGAGTCTTAATTAACTTCCGCAGAATTAATAAACATGCTACAACCCGTTTTGTGACCAATTATCACACGAGGAATAAGTTTGTCATTCAGCCTAAAGTTACAAAAGAAAAACTGCATAAATGCAGCTACCACCTTGGAAGCAAATTTTACAATAACATACCCAACTACATAAAAGATATTACTGAAATTCATCGTTTCCAGAAATACCAGTTTCGGTGGCTACTAGGTATCAGTACTGTAGCCCTTGAAAATTTATTTAAAGTTATAAGTTGAAAAATACTTTCAGCACTTTCTGTTTTCTCGATTTTCTTTGATTATTTGTAGCATGTTTATTTATTTTTACTGTTGTGGTTATTTTTTCTACGATGCACCTTAACTTTGCATTTATTAATAATGATTGTAATAACTGCATTTGCTAATAATAGTAACTTTGCAGTCGCTCTTATTAAAAATAGTAATTTAAAATAGTATTAAAATAGTAATACAAATTGTAATACAAATGGTAGTAAAAGTAGCTAATAATATTTTTTAAAATTTGCTTATAACAGTGGTAATAATTTTATACTGCTATTATTGTAATTTTTTTTCTACGATGCACCCAAACTTTGCAATTGTTTCATATGTCGACATTTGTAATTCTTGTATTTTCAAGTTTATTTTTATTACGGTAGCCAACACACCACACGCGAGCATTAGCTCTTGTGGGCTGAGGGCACATACGGAGTTTTGCACCGATTTGCCCGATTCTATAAACCAATATTCTATTCTAAAAAAAAACATCTTCATTACTGTTTTCATCTAGTTTTAAGGCGCATTTCGTGGCTCTTTATTTATATGGCTTATTTCTGTGGCTCTTTAGCCATGGGTCTTGCTCTACGTTGTCACCCCTTTTGTTCATCCCCCCCCCCCTCTCACCAGCTTCCGATTACGTTGTCTACTGATTTATTGTAGCTCTTCAGCTATGTACCACGCTGTTGGCTAAATAAGGCCAGATTTGTCTAAATATGGGTGTAAATAACCAACGTGTTGAGTGCTCTTCCCTTCCCTTCGCTCCCTTTCGGCTATGCTTTGCTCGCTTCTCTCGGGTTCCACGAAGCTCGTCTTTCGTAGCTGAATTGTTTTTATTTTTATTATTATTTTTATTTCCATAGTGCATGCATATACCACTACGAAGTCATTTTTATTTTTTATTGTCTTCCTGCGTAGGCGTACGTCCTAATGTGAATGAGATTTTAATAAATACAAAGCTGGCAAATTGGAAATAATAAGCAGTGTAATTATTTAATTTTGAAGCCCCTGCAGCATCAGATTAAAATGTGCGTACAGAGTCAAAACCATAAAAAAAAAAAAAAAATAGGCACAACGCACACGACGAGAAAAAAAAACAACAAACACCAGTAATTTATATTTCGGGACAAAATGCCACAGGTCCCATTATTCAAAGAGCAAAATGTAAAAAATGTGTTAATCCTGAAAAGCTTGCAGCAGGACCTTGAATAATGGGACCTACCGCTTGCATTTTGTCCCTAAATATAAGTTGTCTGTTTTTTTAAGATTTTTCAAGCCCCTTCCATTTTTTTCTTCCAGTCTTCAATAAATAGCAAAAAACGTTTTTTTGGTTTTTGCTCTTGGTGGCTGAGTGGGGTGAGAAATCAGCTATTTAAAAAGTAGGCCTAACCTACAAAAAAAAGTTCAGATTTTTATTTTTGTGGTTAGTGAGGGGCGGAAGGGGTAGGGATGCACCCAATACAAAAATATGCCGAATACGGAATTCCGAATATACAACCGAATACTAATTACCGAACATACAACCGAATAGTTATACTGCCGAATACCGAATATTCGGCACCAAACAATTTACATATTCGGCCGAGTGCCGAATTATTCGGTCTTATGCCGAATAGGCCGAATACCGAATTATTCGGCTGAATACTTAACCGAATGCTCTGCCGAATACTTGTAAATTAAACATATTTGATCATTTTTCGTTCTTTTTTGAATGTCAGAAGACAATTCCTCAGAAACCCAAAACTAATGGCTTAGCTATAAACGTTTTTACATTAACATAATTGTATACATATATACTAAAAAAACATTCGGCCGAATACCAACAAATCTAAACACTATTCGGCCAAAATCAATATTAGGCCGAACACCCAATACTTACATCCTGTACATCCTGGGTGGGGGAATCTCTTTTGTGTCTACTAAAATTTTACTGTGGCGACTAAAGATTTAACGTCCACTGGACACTGGCCGATCCGTCTAGAAGTTAATTTTCGCCTATATTTCAGAGATGAATTTAATGACTACTTTTAAAATATAAGCCACCCGATACTGACACGAATGCCAGCTGGTCAGTCCGGTCGAAATGTTTACGAACTGTAGTATTGTACGTCTTCACGATTTATTTGATTATTTTTCTTTTTCTTCACTGTCATCACTGTCTACCCTATTCCTCACTTAACAGTTTTTCTCAGTAATAGGAAGTGCACACGTCATTCTTTGACCGATAAAGTTACAGTAGCGTGACTGAAGATATGAAGGGTGGCTGGCAAATTGACTTCACTTTTTTTTTCACTTCACTTTTTAAAACCAAACATGGAGCTGTCGGAGAAGGGGAAAAAAACACATGACCGCCGGTCGTCGTCGTCGAAACTGTCGACGCCTTGACTGGATCGTCACAAATACTTAGTACCACTCAAAACCGTAAGGACGTCTAAAACTGACGCCTTTTTCGATAGGATACTCTCTGCTTCTGCGTCATTTACTGGTGCTAAATGCTCATTATTATTATTATTATTATTACAAAATGTGATATTTAAACGACGAACAACATTGCAATTACAACTGTCACTTGTTAGGAGCACTTACGGAAAACAAGAGTAATTACACTTGCCATTTCTATGTCGCAGATAATCTGGCACAGTCGCAGACAAAACGTGCCATTTTGATCAAATTTCTGCCGTTTCGCCAATTTTTGACCGATTTGGACATTCCAATACACCATTTTAATCGTCTCGACGAGACCTTTCTGTTGGGGGAAGAGCCAGATCAATAGAATAAAGCACTGAAAAGTTATTCAGTAAAAACCAATAAATATGCACGTAACCATACAAAGATTAGCTGCAGACTATTTTTCCCTGACAATTGGTATCGCAGACAGTGGCAGAAAATTCTGCTTTGGGGATCTTGCATTAACCTTGAATTCCCATTTTTTTTTTAAATTTGTGCAGTTTGATACTTTTACCACGTTTTTGTCTTAATTTGTTTTCATTGAGCTACGTTATTTTCTTGTATTGCTAATATGCTTTACGTGTAATTGTGATAAGCTCTTTCGAACCTGCGGAAATTTACCAAGAATATTGTAGTTCCTAGTTCTAGCGTGGTAGAAAAGAAATACTAACGGAGCCGATTGATTTGTGAGTTAGTAAGCTTCAAAGCAGGGGTGCCCACGGGTAGGATGGGGGGGGGGGGAAGTCACCTACAACTAGAAGGGGATGGGGAAAAGGCAGTCTCCCCACACCTTATGTTAATACCAAAAGCAGGAAAAAAAATCCTCGTGGCCTCGGAGGGGGGGGGGAGCAATTTGGAATTTATGAATCAATTTGCTCATTTTTGTGCTGCAAGAGCAAATTTCTTCTCAAATAATTGTAGGTTGGTCTTACAACAAACCAAACAAGGAAGGAGGAAAAAACAACAGGGTCTTATCGAAAATGAAATACTGGAAGGGGAGAAGGGGGACGGGTGTAAATTTAGGCATTTTTGATTGGGTCCCGTTTTTGCCCTACATTTTGAGGGGCACTTTTTTTCGGCCATTCCTTCCTTTTTTTTCAAGTTTGGGTACTTTCGTACC
>JAHWFP010091318.1:23066-35595 GCA_023313725.1 Lithobius niger | reverse complement strand
TTGTTTTCTGCCCAAAATCTCTTTCATTGTTTTCAGCCCAAAATCTCCTTCGTTGTTTTCAGCCCAAAATCTATTTCATTGTTTTCAGCCCAAAATCTCCTTCGTTGTTTTCAGCCCAAAATCTATTTCATTGTTTTCAGCCCAAAATCTCTTTCACTGTTGTCAGCCCAACATAACATGTACTTTAGATTGAACTGCAATGGGGGACAGGGGGAGGAATACAAAGTGATGTTTGTATATAGAAATCCAAGCATCGATATTTTTAAGACCCTTTCATTGTTTTCAGTCCAAAAATCCTTTAAAAAAAACACACTGTGGAGTAACTTAGCGGCTTTGAAGGCGTAACATAGGCGATGAAATTTCGACCGTCGCTGTAATGAATCACCCTCATCTCCCACTAAACTCGTGAGCTGACAAGAGAGACGGGGAAGGAGAAAGGGAGGGGATGGGTGCTCTGTATAGCCCCTACACCCTCCTTTTAACCCACATTGTTCCTTGGCTTTTATAGCAGAACAATAACACCCACCCCTCCATACCCATGCCACAACAAAGATGGCGGCATCCTTCCCAATGCTACGCTCCCTCATTCTTTTACGCAGGGGACTGGGACGGGGGGGGGGGGGCGGTAAAATGGGCCTCAGAGCGAGAAAATATGTACACAAGTAAAGTCTTCAAACTTTCGGGGGAAAAAAGGGACATCCTCATTGTCCTCTTCGTTTTCACCCTTTTTTCAAGCTACGTGCATGAGAATGCCGTAAAAATCATAGGTGTGTAACAAAACAGATAAAACTTTTTACAAAGACAAGATTTTTGTTTCAACAATTCCTGTTTTAAAAGTATAATTCAATTACGTGATGAAGCAAGACGAGTGCATCACAGCAAAATGTTTTCTTGTTTTTTTTTTTCAAATTATAGCGCTTAAAACCATCGCTTTTACAATTTACTAAAGCACGATGCTCACTAAGCCACAATCATTCTGTGATGCCATTCAAGAACGAATACACCAACCACACAAATTAAAAAGTGAAGGTAGTACTCTGCATATAACGGTGCGCCCAGGTACTTTATTCGGGGGGGAGGGGGGGGGGTGAATGAGAGGTGGGGTTAAAACTAATTTCAAAGCGGCATACATGCTAAATCAAACAAAGTGTCTGGAATCCAAAATGTACAGTAAATCGCCAGTTAACAGTTCTGCCAAAGCTAAGGCCCACCTCCCTAAAATGAATCAAGGTCAGATAAAGTGAAATTACTTAGTTCCCCCTACAAGTAACTAGGAAACTTCACGATTCAGAAAATACCTTAAAGTATTTTATATCGTAATTTTACTGTACCAAAATTAACTAAAAGCCTGGTGTATACTCGTTTTTTTTTCGACTTTTACCAAATTGTAGAGTTAGTCGGATGTTTGACGCACTCCCAACCAAAGCCATCACGCCAGTAGGCAAGAGGGAAAATTTTGTAAAGTAATTTCAATGGGAAATTCCTAAGATATTTTACAAACAAGCCAGTTTCGACACGAGCGTGAGGGCATCACAGTGCCCTTCTCTTCCCCAAAATGACAGGATTGGCTGAAGTCAGGATGGAACACGGGACCTTCCCTCTTAATTTTATCCTTATTTACATTTAAATTCCAACGATTCAGTATCTCACAAAAACGAAATTGTACTTTCTTAATGGAGGTCAAATGCCGTTTGCATTTGTGTAATGCTATACAGTAGGCTTTTTTTAAGCAATACAAAATTGAAAAATCATGGCATTTTTTAATCAGTACCCATTTCACTTTTTAGCGAACAAAGATACCGGTTTCGATTTAAGTTTTTCCACAAATCCCCAAAAATTTGGTCACGAAAGAAGAAGTTCAGCATTAACTACTAGCTTTATGACATACGCAAATCCGAGGAAGGTACCCCAACGGGGAGTTGAACCCAAACCCGTGGTTTTTCTACTTATTAGCCGTTCACTCTTCCAACTGCGCTACTGGGGCGGATCCCTGGGTACAAGCTCCAGCTGAATATACAAGCTATTTTTTAACCTTCTCTTAACTCCAGTCTTTAACACATCCTGTCCTTAAAATGCGTCAAACGTAATGCGATATAGTATTAATTGAAACACCGTGACGTATAACGCTAGAAATGGAAAGTCAGTAACACAGAACACAATAGGCAAATTTACTGGCTCTACTTGCTTTACATTGTACTGGCTTTCCATTTATGTCGAAAATGTGTCAAACCATTGAAACCAAACGTCTTTACGTCGTGTGGTTCAATGGTTATTACCGAGGGGGTACGATCTGTGGTAATCTGGTATAAAAGCGCTTGGTAATCTACGAGTAATCTGCAGTATTCCTTCGTAATCATTGGGTAATCCAAGTAATCCACTAGTATTCCTGGTATTCGGTGGTAATCCTCAATATTTCCAGGAAATCCAGGATAATCCCAGTTAATCCATTATGCACGACACGCAGAAAATCAGTAGTAATCGGGTTGTAATATTAAGTATTCCATGTAGTAATCCAGTAATCCTAAGTAGTCATAGTAATACAGTAATCTGAAATAGACCATACCACACAATCTTAGCTTGGTAACTGTTGGTAATCCGAGTTTATATCAAGAGGAACTACTGTTAGCTGAACGGTTGGTAATCTTTGGCAGTCCTCTGGCAACCCGAGGTATTCCCAGGCCTACTCCGAAGTAACCACAGCTATTCCGTTCGAGGAACCCTCGATAATCGTATATGATCTAAGTAATCCAGGGTACCTACTACCTAGTCTTTGGTAACCCACGTTTGCTAATAATCCGGTCTGTACATTATTTTAAACCCTTGGTTAATGCAAATTTGAGTTATTTAAACTATTCAACAGAGTTACGATACGGTGGAGTAAATCTAAACATGTATCAGCATGTAAATTCATTGCAGATTCTGATTCCGTACCGATATCGACCGATCTCAGTCAGCCCCTTCTGAATCTGAAATTAACGATGGTCTAACTAATTCAGATTACATTTTTCAGACATTATATTTTTACCTTTTTTATTGGGGGGGGGGGGGGGGGGGTTTGAATGAATGTTTTCGGAAAAAATTAAATACCCCAAAAAACAAAACGAACTACGTCCAAATAGTTTTTTTTAATTGTAGCATTGTGACGGTGGGGGTGGGTTACGTAACATAAGCACATCCTCACGACGACTGGACCACCAACAAAAATTTTAATGTAAAACAAAAACTTGAAAAAATTTTTTATTCAGCGTCCAAGAACACCATTAAAGGTACATAAATCCTTCTCGTATGTCGTGCGACCCATGGAGTATAGCGTTTGCAACATACATAGTGAGAGTTAATGTCGCAAAATCATCTGACACGAAACAGAAAACAAGAAAATGACTGCGTTGGCATCATTTACATACGTTTGCTCATGTTGCAAAAGTATGTCATGCGGGAAAGCCAACAGGGATGCATGTACCTTTAAAAATAATAATTTAAAATATAGGATGCACAAACATTAAAACGCTTACGAAAAGAAAACGCATAAACTACACACTTTTCGTTTCACGATGACCATTGAGATACAACAGAAGGGTGTGGCTAATACAAGAGAAGTGACGTAGTCTTTTCCGGAATTTTTCAAGCTGCAATTGTCTACATCTATTTAATTTTACGATTAAATTTCTAGTTTGGGCCTGCCTCCTCTTCTCCCCCCCCCCCCCTCCCAATTCAAGTGCGCCACTGATTCAACCTTGTTATTCATTAAATTCCAACAACCCAAACGCTAAAATCTCCCAGGTGATGCTGTCAGTACGATGACGTCAGTGCGCGCGCTTAATGAAATAAAAATAATAAAAAAAGTATCGGAATAAATTATGCCGGGGCTAGCATGGCGGGCGTATGGGCTAACTTGATTGGGCTCATGACGTAACATTTCACTCGGAAAGTAAATTGAATTTGTTCGGTATAATTTTGAGGCCTAAAAAAAAATGATAGCAATTTCTGAGCATGTATTCTCCATACCAGTGACTTTTCTGTGTTAGATTCGTATTGCGAATATTATTTTTTGTGGGCCGACGGCAAAAAATTATTAGGGACGCATGCATTCATGTTCGTTTTCCTCCGTGCCTTCGATTTTAATCAACATTGATTCAACGTACGCAGATGTTGTAAATCCGTTCGTTTTTCCCGTATTGTTTTCGTGCGAGATGGTTTTGTTACATTCATTCAAACCTACGCCACTGTTACTAAAACTATTTACAATCGGGATCCACAAAAAACACAGTATTCCTATTAAATCAACATAGGCTACACAAACAGCTGTAAATTGGTAGGCCTAATACAGAAAAACGACAACAGCACTTGGCGAAAATTATGTACTAAGATTCGGTAGGCTTTCTACAGCTAAAATTGGTCTAGATTTTTTGTCAGTTCGAACCCGAGTCGAGTCATGTCATTTCAAAGAAAGATACGTTCATACTGCAGGCATTGTTATTTTAGTGTACGATTTCGTATGGCTGAACCGGCTCAATTTTTAACATTACCAGATTTTTTTTTTTTTGAAGAAATCCGGTAAAGGGAGGTGCCAGCCCGGGGATTCGATCCGGGAAACCTCCGATCATCGTAGGGGCCGAAAGATTGTCCAGAATTAGCCAGAATAGTTCCCATAGCCGCTGAAGGAGCATGGTAGCCTCTCACGCTACCCTGGCCGGCAGTCCTGGCGGGGACTTTGCCAAGGTCCCCTTTCCCGGGGTTCGACCAGATTCGCAAACCTCTAGCAACCAGGTGAAGGTCTCTCACCGGTCAGCTACGATGACCACATGTACTATTGCGTTTCATAGCTCAACGGGTTAAAAATTCTGAGAAAGATTAAACAAAATTAAATTTCTTACTTTAAAACCAACAGATTAAACTGTGTTCACAAATAAGCTATACTTTAAACATTTACACAAATACGAAAACAACCAGATCACATTTTTACGACGCGTATCTAAAATCTTAAATTGTATACATTTTCGTGTCATGTTAAATTTCACGCACGTAAATAATTAACACCCGAAACATGTTAACGTTTCGGCATTTTCACCGGCGGTCGTGAAATATTAACCTTTCTTCCAGATCCAAGTCTAACCAACCCCACATCTCAAATAAATGCACTTTGGTCGACAGTTCAAAGCTATAAATATCCGTTTGGCACAGAGGGAAAAGACGGGCGAAACGGAATTATTTTCCGTCTCGAGTTAGCATTTCGTTTTCCCTCCGTTTATCATCCCCAGCTTGTCCGCACCACAATTTCACACGTCCGGCGATAAAACACACAATTTACGCCGACCCCAAAAAATAAATAAACATCCGAAAATCCGTATCACATCGGCCGAACGAAATCATGGCTGATGAAGAGCGGAGAGCAGAGTGTGTCAACAAACCCCGCAACAGAAAACAACCATCGGTGCCTAAAGACACAATACGCTCACAAATCCGTACGCAAACGCTCAAACCAAATCGTACCGACACGTCCAGTTTCCGTAAAACACAAAAACACCAATTGCACATCCCACACGAGAGCCCAAAGATGGAGCCGTATGTGTGTGTGTTTTTAACCCCTATATTGTGGCTTACCTGCAAGCTCAGGGGCTCCACTTGGCCTTCGCCCCCTATCTGGCCCACGTGTGACTGCAGAGTCATCATATTTTCACGATTTCACACATTGAAAAAAGGGTAATCCACACAATTCACTACGTTTTCCACCACCAAAACGGATCCGAACGCGGCCGTTGTAATCCAGGGATCTTTGCTATTTCGCTATTTTCATGGCTGTGGTTTGAGACCAACTCGATGCCAGAGGCGGCAGCGTTGCCGACGAAGCCAGGTCTGCTCGTATACGATCTGCGGCCCAATGGCTGGCGAGCGTTTACGTGTTTGGGGCTTGCGCAGCTCTTTCCCGCCCTGCGATCGAACTCACCCCAAAGAGTGCTCGTGAGGAGCTGGCACGAACAGCGACGGCTCCATGCGAGTTTCTCTACGATGTGTCGTGCAGGGATGCCCACAAGCAGGGGCGTACTGGCCATGCGGGAAAACGGGAAGCTATACGCGGGGCCCATGCTCAGAGGGCCTGTCGGGGGATTCTTGAATTTTTTTCATAACCGATTTCTACGAAATATCACGAGACGTTAACCACCTAGGGAAACCACCTCTCAGCACGCCCCTGCCCACAAGGAGGTATTACGAGGAGCGGCTCCCCACTGCCATATTTTTTGGGAGGAAGTTTCCCCTCCTCCCCTCCCCTAAAAGCCACGATGGCAGTTACAAAGAAACGGTAATAATTCCAATGACACCATGAAAAGCTACTTCTGTTGGCCTACCCCCACCTCATTTTCTACTCCCCCCCTCTCCACATCGAAAAACAAAAGAAATTCTCCCCTTCTTTTTTCCTCACCCCTACTCTTTCTTTGTGTTTCATTTCTCCCTTCTTTTAATTTTAGTTGTTTCAATGTTAATTTCTTTCTTTTAAGCTTTCCCGTTAGAAGCAATCCTCGGACCCACGTACTATGACATTTTTAAAGCGACATTCAAACCACAATCCACGGAAGTGGGGGAGGGGGGGAAGTGGACCTGACATTTTAAAATTATAAGTGTGCAAGCCCAGTCTAGGCACTTGAAACCAGTTACGAAATGACTGGAATTTTAGGACCAACCCGGAAATGTCAACGAAAAATACATTCAACAACAAACATTTCACTGGCAACTGCATAAACTAAAATGGCCCCCCTTACTACCCAACGCGAGGGCCCAGGTGTTATTAGCACCCTGATCCTGTGGCTAATCTGGGTCGGAGATGGCATAATCGTGCTGCGAAATTGCTAACATTTGAAAAGTAGTAACACATTTTCATATGATGGGGGTGGAAAACAACTCCAAGCTTTTGTTGGGGAGGAGGAATGGGCACCCCTATTGTCATGTTTCTATTTCTTTGTATCCACAATTACCCAGTGATCGCAGGACTCCGTGGCTTTTGTACACAGCCGGGCTTTAAACAATTATTAAAACACTAATGTGCATACACTAAGTGACGCTAAAAATCCAAATCGTGCACCCAAATTTCGTTTAGGAGGGCAAGGTGTCAAAAGGGGTATAGAAAATAAGACAGGATAGGAGATTTGGTGAATCGCTGTGAGCTCTGCTTGTGGGGTCCTTCTTGACACATTTTTAGTTATTTTGATGCTTCAGAGACTAGATTTCCATTTTGAGTATTTTTACAAAGCCGTCTGCCACCCTACTAAGCACCTGCACTCGACCACAGGGACCTTTGCAAGGTCTTGTTCTATCAAGTGAACAAACAAACCCTCATTCAGCTATACTGGTCTCTGACACCTCTCTAGCCATGATAAAATTCCTATTCACACGTGTTTGTAATGAAGAAATACCACGTCAATGGATGCTTTCGTTCAATGAACCGCATTCCGTTTCCGCGACGAAATTACGAAAGAGTGTGAAATGAGACAAAGTTGCAAAGGAATGTCAGATAATTTCTCGTGAGATGCCATTAAGTTTGTTTCTTTCTTCTTTTTTTTTCTGTTTCGTTTTGTTTAGCATGTTTAATGACGTTACGTGTAAAAAGTGTCGCTTTGTACTTCCCTAGGGAAACAGATGCTGTCTTTAATTACATCTCCCTACTTACCACTTAATTAGGTCTCCGTTTTTGCCCCCCCCCCCCCCTTACAACGAATGCAACAACAAAGTAATTTATTTTTATTTTATGTAATCCTCCGGACGGAAAGTTAAACGAAAACAGGGTAGGCCAATTTACTTTCCCAAATTTACTTTAAATTGACTTAACTATTTTAACAGCGAAATTGTAAAAAGCTAAAGGAGCCCATCAGAAAGGACGAGTGGGGACGAAAAGACGAAGGTGCTTTATTTTTTCTTGATAACGAAATGCAAAATTCTCCAAACATCACCAATTTACGCGTCTTTTTATTAAGTGAACAGTTCTGGCCAGGGACGCAAATATTCAGGGGGGAGGGAGGCGAAGTTCCACAACCAAGAGGTTTGAATCGAAAATATGGGTTTTAGAGGACAGGCGCCTGGATGAAACTACAAAAAAAAAAAGATTTAAAAAGAGAGACATAAGGGGAAAAACAGTCTTTAAAACTTCGGACAAAAACAGGACACAGTCGATATGTTAGCCATCAAACGCTGCCCCCCCCCCCCCCCCCAATATTTTGTCTTCGATACGTCCCGGGTTTTGGCTATTATTCTTACAGACACTCAAAACAAACTACAGAATATGCTTTATGAAAATCTGTGGTCATTTTCCCAAAATGCTATTGAAAGTTGTACGCGTAAAACGCTGGACACAGTGAAGGCGGTGTTGCTGCACTCCGGGTTGAATGATCTACTAAAATATAAAAATAAAGCGGTTAATCATAGTTTTTTCTTTTTTTTTCTTTCTGTGAATTTCAGCGTAAAGATGAAACTATAGTGAACACAGAGTGGAAAATGTGCAAAAAATACATTAAAACGCAATAAAGTACGAAGTAGTCGACTACAACGACTACGTTAGGTAAAGAATAGCCAAGACTACCCTATTCTTTTATTTAATTTAATTGTTCAATAGTTAAAGTTTAAATTTACAGTTTTTTTAAATTTTAAATTCTAAATTGAAATTACGATACTTGTATTTTTTAAACATTTGTTTAGTTAAATTTTTCATTTAAGCTAAATGCAAAACTGAAATGTGTTTATTTTTATCTATTTTTATTTTTGTTAAAGCTGGATCTCCACATTATTTTCTTGTACTTCTTTTCAATTCGAAGTCTTATTCTACCTCCAACTTCACTAGGCAAACTTTAATTTGTAAGTTTTCTCAAATTTTTGTTTTTATTGTTTTCCAGAATTAAAGATTAAAAAAAATTGTTTATATACCGCCCTATTCTGGGATCGTTGTTAGTGTTTAAGCACTCTATATCCCTCCTCCCCTCCCCCGTAGACAAGATAATTTTTCAATGACAATTTTTTTTTTACAAACAGACAAACCAACAAGCCAACAAACACAAGTACCCTTTTCGCACCAACGGAATTCTTTTCATCTATTATTTAGGCGGTCGTTGCCGTGGGATTCGATCTGCCGTTCCCTAGGCTAACAGACGACCACTCTGACCACTAGGCTACGTTTGCTAAAAATGCTCAAAATCGTCGGGGACCCCTTCTACTTGGTGGCATGCCCTGAAAGTCGTCTGTTATGTTTTTCGTATTAAAAACCATACCTCTTGTACATGGATCTTTCGCATAAACATTATTTTTGTACACAATATGTCCTTTTGAAGACAGCTTTTGAAGCAAATATAGCTTTTCCAGTCAAAGGCTATCACCTACAATTTCTCAAAATGTCTACTTGAGCAGCCAAAACGATACGCCATTATTCTAACACATAAAGTGGCAAACAATCACACTGAAACGACACTGATGGCCAGAATGTTGCGCCAGCGATATAACATTTTAAGATGCGCCGTAAAAAAAAATAATGTTTGTTTGGAAGGAGACGCTTGCTGCTGATGGCGATATAAGTGATGGACTTGGAAGGGTCTAGAGTGCACATTTCGATTTTGCACCTCGCCCAGTCACTCTCGAGCTGTTAAACTTTTATATCGATGGCTTAGGCACTTCGCCAGTCTTTCGCCCTTCAGCGACCACTAGTTAGCATTCTTCAAAATCGGAACCATATCATTTGTACTTTTATTGCACCCCAGAAAGGATGCTGCCGCGTTTTTCACGCGTTACTTCTTGTTTGTTAGGCATGACAGATTAACTTAGGTTACAGGTTTGAGGCTGGTGCTAAGTATGGAGGACGAGCGTCGAGGGTGCTAACTATAGTCCCGACTTGTGTCGTCCCTGTGAGGCGGAAAACGAGGAAGTGTAATGGTTGGAGATTTATACACAAGCTACCGACGTAGCAGGGAGGGGGGAAAAGAAGCGAATCTTCGATTTATTGACGGAATAAAAACATTCACGAAGTTGACGTAGGGTTTTACGTGAAGAAAGAGATCAAGGTTGTAAAGAATTTTTGAATTTTATGGCAATAAGTGCCTCTGACTGACACGATTTATGCAAATGTCGAAGCTGGTAAAGATCGTAGACGGATCGTAGTCGGATAGATCGAGTTTTCAGCTGTTTTACTTTGGTTATTATCAACATTTCACCTCTAGTCCAAGTAACAAGTTAACAACATCAAACCAGTCCATGCAACAAGCAATTACTGACGAATCTTCGGTAGCCTGGTCCTGTTACCCTCGTCGTCAGGCCTAAACCTAGAACACCGAAAGCAACAACAATCGACTTTCAAACGTCCACACATTTTGAATCTAGCGCGCATCACAGTACAACGAAATGGGACTGAAACAACAGTGTAAATGAGGTAAGACAAACCAAGACAGAAGTAACAGCAAGATGAGAAGACCGACGCCGGTATCATTATAGACGAGATCGGAAGATGACAACATAATGAGATGAGACAAGCCAACACCTAAATGGTAGTGTGTTGATATCTGGTAAGACCAAACGACAGTAGGGTGCAGGATGTTGATATGAGCCAAGACGGAGATGATTTGCGGTGAGGCAACACCGAACCACCAGTATCGGTAAGGTGAAATGGGACTGAGGCAACAACGAAATGAGGAGAGACAAGACGAGAGGTAGATGACAGTGTACTGAGCTCAGCCAAAAACAACACACGCCAAGGCTTAGTTTGACGTGGTGACATGAACCGAGACTAAGATTACAGTGGGTCGAGATCAGCCAAGAAAGATAAACAAGACCGAGGCTTCAGATTCACGAAGTTCAATGAACTGAATCCGAAATTACAGTGTGTCGAGTTAAGCCAAGAAAAAGCAGAAAAGACCGTGACTTCAGTTTAACGAGGTGCGTTGAACTGAGCCAGAGATTACAGTGTGTTGAGATCAACCAAGAAAAGACAGAAAAGACCGTGACTTAAGTTTAATGAGGTGTGCTGCACTGAGCCCGCAATTACAGTGTGTCGAGATCAGCGAGTAAAGATAGAAAATACCGTGACTTCAGTTTAACGAGGTGCGTTGAACTGAGCCAGAGATTACAGTGTGTTGAGATCAACCAAGAAAAGACAGAAAAGACCGTGACTTAAGTTTAATGAGGTGTGCTGCACTGAGCCCGCAATTACAGTGTGTCGAGATCAGCGAGTAAAGATAGAAAATACCGTGACTTCAGTTTAACGAGGTGCGCTGAACTGACCCGATTTTGCAGTGTGTCGAGATTGATAGACAAGACCGAAGCTTCAGTCTGAGGTGGTATGAACTGAGCCCGAGATTACAGTGTGTTGTGATCAACTAAGAAAAGATAGACAAGACCGAGACTTTAGTTTTGCAAGGCAAGACGAACCTAGCCCGAGATCACAGTATGTTGCAATCAGCCAAGACAGCGATACAAGCCCAAAGCCTCAGTTCACGAGATGTGATGAACTGCGCCTGAGATTACAGTGTGTCGTCGAGATCAGCCAAGAAAGATAGACAGATCGAGGTTTCAACTGAACGAGGTGCCATGAACTGAGGCCGAGATTAGCATTTGAGATCAGGCAAAAAATGTAGACAAGACTAAGGCTTCAGTTTAAAGAGATGAAACGAACCAAGCCCCCGATCACAGCGTGTTGAGATCAACCAAGAAAAATAGACAAGACCATGGCTTCAGTTTTTCGAGATAAGACAAACTGTGCCCGAGATTACAGTGTGGCATAATCAGGCGAGACAGATGGGCAAGCAACGGTATAACGAAGAAACACAGACAAGACCGACACCAATATGTGGTGAAACATAGTGGGTGAAACATACACGGTGTAACTGAAATATTATCAGTAGACACCTCGGTGACAGTGTGTTGACCAAACAGACAGTGCAAATGAGGAGCCAAGCACGAAATAACAGTTTGATGAGACAAGATTAATATCGATATCGGTTGAGGAAATGGGACGAAATGAAGGTGTAATGAGACGACGTGAGCCGACACCTATAGGCAGTGTGTCGAGATCAGCCAAGACCACAAAGACGATATAAATGAAATGAGACGACAAGATCTCGATGATAGCGGTATTTGATAGTCACTACTGACACCAATTTCAGTAAGATGAAATGAGATTGAAACGACAGTGTTATGGGGAAGAGATGAGCTGTTACCTGCAATATGGGGTGTTGTGATCAGCCAAGGCCATTCCACAGTATAACGAGGTAAGACTAAAGAACGACATGGCAGTGCGACAAAAGGAGACCGATACGATTTCAGTAAAACGTGATGGGACTGAGGCAACGGTGCAGTGAGGTGACAAGTGCTGACACTAAGTAATATGACAATATGTCAAGACAGCTGAGAAAGCAGCACAGATCGATGTAAGACGAGCCAAGACGTGACCTAAAACGAACCAAAACTTGAATCAAGACTTGACCCATCACCGAACCAAGACTTGACCCATGACATGTAGCAACCAAGACTTGAACCAAGACTTGAACCAAGACTTGAACCAAGACTT
>JAHWFP010091318.1:0-23056 GCA_023313725.1 Lithobius niger | reverse complement strand
AACCAAGACTTGAACCAAGACTTGAACCAAGACTTGAACCAAGACTTGAACCAAGACTTAAACCAAGACTCGATCCAAGACTCGATCCAAGACTTAAGCCAACACTTGAGAAAAGACTTGAGCCAAGAGTTGAGCCAAGATTTGAGCCAAGACTAGAACCAAGACTTGAATCAAGACTAGAACCAAGATTTGAACTAAGACTGGAACCAAAACCTGAACCAAGCCTTAAACCTAACACATACAAGACTGACACCGATATAAGTAAAACGAGATGGGACTGAAACAACAGTGTAATGAGGTGAGACAAGCCGTACATGTAGATGACAGTGAGATGAGATCATCCCAGAGCATAATGACATTGAAAACGAGGCGAAGGCCAAGAGCTAGAAGTTTTTAGTGATGAGAACAGACCGAATCTGTAAGCTGTGAAGGGCTTAAAGTGGCAAGTACGCCGTGCCTATTAATGACTATACTTATCAAAAACCAATACCATTACAATGTGTTGGTTTTCCTGATAGCTACCACGATTCCAAAGATTGGATCGGGGCTCATGATTCGAATATTACGACCTTGATTTTTGGAGCGGTACGCTACGCCTGAGTTCTGGAAAAACAACCTACTGGATTTACGCTGATGGTCGCCATTCTTTTGCTCAGCTGAAGTTCCTTCCTAAACGGATCAACTTCCTGACACGGCCGCGTGAATGACCACTCGCTCGATAGACCTTTCATTCGTTCATTCAAAAAACACTCGTCCTCTCTCTCATTCAACACTGGGTGCGTGGGTGGCCGGGAGAAGCGGAAATGACGACGCATTTGTTTATCCTTCTCTGGCATGAATGAGTACAAATGATCAACCCCTCCCACGTGCCCACCACAAACACACCCATTGCCCACACGTTCAGACCAGACGGGCGGAAGCCATAATGACCGAGAGCAGTAGAGAAAAATGGACAGCCTTCGCAAGGCGACTAGCCAGCAGAAAAAAAAATCCCAAAGCCCAGTAAACAGAAGAGCAATTATATGCCAGCGGTTTTTTTTACGCGACTGTGGGTCTTTTTTCTTTTTCTTTTTGTCATTAGGAGGAAACTACTCGGAAACAAGTTTGTTTTTAAACGAAGAAAGTATTAAAGATGGCCGCCTAATAAAGAGATAAAATAATACAAGATAAATAATGTGAGAATCTGATAAACACAGTTAGTAAGAATTAGACTAAAAACTTATTCGGAAGTGAAAATGGCCAACTTTCTATGTAGGATAAAAAGTCATTGGTCCCAGCACGAAAGAGCCAAATGTATAGAATGCTAATCTCACAACTTTGGGATGACATTACTACAAGAACAGCCATATTTTGCAGGTCATATAGTTTGTTTATGAGCTGGAGTATTAGTAAAGGGCACACTACATTCTTATCATTTGCTTGATCTATTTGGGTGTGATACGTCGATCAACGGCATACGAGTTTCAACGAGAAATATCCTCTAGCGTAGATCCAACAGGCACATGCAGAATACAGTGATTAAAGTATGGAATGACACTCAGTACCGTGAGGGCACAGATAACCGAGAGGTCAGGGCTACTTTTGTAAAAGGGCACGCTGATATTTTTCTAGGAACCATTTTTTTTGCTCGCCCTCAGTCTTTTTTACCCTTTTTTTAAACTTATCTCTCTTTTTTTTACCCTTTTATGCCCATTTCTACCCCTTTCCTGGCCTCCCCCCACCCTTTTTAAGCCTCTAGACCCTTTCTCTGGCTGCAGCACCAGCGTTTATCGGTACAGAAAACCAAAATACGGCATATTTTTTTTTTACAAAAGAGCAAAAAGGGCATTTTTTTTCTGAAAAGGGCAGGGGCAATGCCCACTTCCTGTGCACGTCACTATTAACACTTACAGCAGAATAGTGACAAAATGTGTAGTCATCTAAACATTATTTAAAGAGATAGCAGCAATAATGAAGCTCAACGAACGAAGCGAGACGACACCAACAGAGCGAGCGATGTGGCGAGTAATGATAATTAAAAAAAAAACAAATAATAAATAAATTAATAAATAAACCTACCTCACGAAAAACCTGTGGTGTGCGTGTTTGTATGCCTACTCCTCCGGAAGTAAGGGACATACAAAGGTGAGAGTCGCACCAAATGAAAAAATAATTAAATTAAGGTGCCAATAGGCCTGTTTTCATCACTGACTTGAATTCATGATTTCAAAGTTCGACATTGCACACAAAAAAAAAAAATCCGAAACGACGACATAGTTTGCATCATACTTAGTTTCAGCAACCGTACCTAATTATAAATCTCAAAAATGGTGGGCTTCGACTGGTAAGACGCATGGAAAAATGTTACATTTAAAAAGATACTTTGCTTCTGCGAAAGGGATTCTGCAAAACGGGAATTTCTGTTTCGTAGAAAAATCCTATTCAGTTTTATTTTCTGCGAAATGGGATTCTGCGAAACGGGACATCACCATGCCCACTCTTCCACTGGTCATACCAGTGGAGGAGACTACGTCGATAAAAGCGTTATGTGTGCGACCTGGGGACGAATTGGGTTGCCAGTTCGAATCCAGGTCAAGCCACTTCAACGAAACACAAGTACATACAAGTGGCTTACTGTACTACGTTCAATCAGTGCGTGACTTTAGTTGTTCTTTGGTTTTCTAATGGTGTTATGACAACCTGTAAAATCAAGGACCACGCTAGTGTTCTGCCCGCCAAGTTCAATAATTGTCACACTTCATTGTAACTGTATTGTAAGAAAGCCATTGTTTAATTCCTGCATTGTTGTTGCACGGCCATATAGCTTTTCTGGCTGTTGCAGACATAGGGCCTTAGGGCTTCGGGCAGATAACCAGGAGTGGTTAACGCTCGTTAAACCCTTTGAACCCTTTGATATAGCTTTTGGGAAAGAAGTCGCCAAGTTTCAACCAATCAAAATAGTGATATCGGAGCAAAAATGGCTGCCACCAAGTTGCTACATTAGTTGCCAAGCTCATCCCACCCACCGACTATTACCTCATTCGTTAAATCAAAAACTTGACCATTGCTACCGATAGTAGCAATGGTCAGGTTTTTGATTTAACCTTTGATCAATAACCGATGTATTAGTTTGGCCTCTAATGTAGCAACTTGGTGACAGCCATTTTGGCTCTGATATCATTACTTTCATTGGCTGAAACTTGTCGGCTTCTTTCACCCTTGTGGGTTTTGTTTTAGATAAACTTTAAAAAAAATACTAAATAAAGTATTACAAGCAAATATAATAAAGCAAATCAAAAAACAAAAATAAATTATGGAAATATTTCAGTTACACTGCAAAACCATGCACTTAATTTGTTTTCATTCCTTACTGGAACACCTGACTGGAGGTATGACGATTGGGGGAAAAAATGCACACACAGTTATTCGTTTCGTAAGTTGCGTGATCCAGATACTTTTGAACAGCTGTTGTGATGCTCTTGGGTTCCGCATCACGCCATACTCTGCTCTCCTGCGTCATTCCGACAATTATGTTACTACTTCCCGTAAACTCTTTTACGCACGCCACCAATTATTCACAAACGATGCTGGAATCTCGTTGCATTATGAAGAGGCGCAGCAGATGTTGTTTGTGAACTAATTGGACACGTGTTTTAATTTCATTTACACGTCGCACAATGAACACTGATAGTATGTCGTTAAAGTAGAGAAATTTCGAGGTTTTTCTGACGTGGAAATGGAACATCCTCTTCTATTTTAAAATAAATTCTCTAATTTTTTTTAAATCTGAAGCACGTACAAAAATTTATCTCAACAAAGTATTAAAATTTACCTTCAACGTAGTTTGTTTTTAAACACATGAAGCCTTTCTTTCCCGTGCTACTTGAAACACTTCGTGACATTTTGTGAAGCAGTTGAGTTTTTATTTTTTTTATTTTTTTTTTTTACAAAATATAGGAATTAAAAACTAATTATAAATTCCGATATTTTGTGGAAAAAAACTAATTACAAATTCCTATTATTTTTTTTCACAAAATATCGGAAATTGTAATTAGTTTTGAAATAAGGTACAGAGCGAAGTCGAGAAGAGCGCTCTACCTCTGCGATCGCTGTCTATGTTCAAGGTAATTTCGAACAGGGGCGTAGTGCAACCTACAGCGAGGTCGTCCGGAGGTTCACGCATTTTTAGCAATTTTAATGATTTTGAAACAGCTGGAAGACCCAAATTGACACTTTTTTAAAGGGAGGGAGATTTTTGGGAAATTTGGATGAGGATGGGGGGGGGGGGGGGGCACGAGCCAATTATATGATTCATTTTAAACTTTTCCACACTGTATCAATCCCCGATTTGGCAATTTTAATTCTTAATAAAATTGGTTAAGTGGTTGAAGCTTTTGTCGAAGAACAAAAAAGTAAAAAAATACGGAAGAAACCCTAAAAAAAAAAAAAACCACCGGTGTTAACAAAATCATATTCACGTTGAAACCTATCGCAGGGATCTTTTCGCTTGTTTCTGTAATCAAAGAAATTATTTAAAAAAAAATCGATTTGCAATAACTAAACGACTTGCCATCTAAAACGACAACTATGGAGCGCTATTGTGCTGCATTTGAGCAGCAAAGAACATACGTCTTCTGAATAAAAGGTGACGAAGCCTCATATGTCTTTGTTAACGTGTAAATACAAAAAGAAAATGCAACCAAAACCCAAAACCGGTTGCGTATAGCATTTTACGCAATATTTAAAAAATTTACGATTTATCAATTTAGTACCATTTCTTGAAACAGATGCCGTTGTTAGCTTGTATAACCTAACAGCAGTTTAAATACCTTGTGCATTTTTGGGTGGTTATATCTTGTCTTGTTTGACCAATATTTGCTCTTTTTAGGACAAAAATTAAAAAAAAACACATGCATACAAATTAAATCATTAACACACCTTGTAACAGTGGTACCTAATGTCAAGAAATGGTGCTAAAATTGGTAAATTTGAAATTCTTTCTCATTATTGTATAAAATGCGTACTCGAGTGTATTAATTGTTTTTTTTATATTTAAGAGAACAAAAAAAGATAGTACAATATTAAAATCCGCATTTTATACATAAAAAAAATGAATTTGATATTTACCAATTTCAGCACCATTCTTGCTACTAGATGCCGCTGTTAGCAAAACATTTAGGTTGTATGCATATTTAAAAAAAAAATTTTCCCTAAAAAGAACAAACACTTTATCAAAAAAGGCAAAAAAATAGGATATCTGAAAAATTATAAATACCGATATTTCAGCCATTTTTACTTTGGCTTTTAACAAAATTACGTACAGTACAATTCATGCTTTGTCAAAACTGTTCAGTTTACTTCATTTAAACTGGCGAATTTTCGATGCTTTCTTTATGGTGGCTTTATGGTTAGCATGACCGGTCATGTGCCACACATTCCGGGTTCGAGTCTGGCGTCAGCCACCCCTGCCATTTCAGGAAGTGAAGGGCTCTTTCGATTGTGGCATGTAAAAGAACCTAATTTCCGATAGGATTTACCTAGCAAAATTGCCCCTCTCTCTCCTTCTCGTGCAATGGCTTAGGCTGGGTGCGCGTGAAATGCTAAAGCTGTCAAAAGCTAACGCTTCCTCTACTGATCATTTTCTTCAGCCCTTCAGGCTGGAGAAACGCTGGTCTTTCACACACGAACGTCTTTAAGTTCAACTGGCACAAATTTGAATCTCCCTCGTTTCACAGTAGTGCAGTGTTCCTCCGGGAGAAGACCTGAAGGTCAGGAGAAAATCATCGAAAATTCGCTAGTTTAAATGAAATAAACTGAATATAATGAGTGTTTCCAATTTTAACTTTCGTTCAGCCAAAGTAAACATGACATCAACTATCAACATTTCATGTAAACAATTCAACATTGTTTGAAAGGTGTTATTTCAAAACAATAAATTATTATAATTGCAAACAAAGTTCATTATTACCACAGGAAAAAAGAATTGAACCGCGATTCAAGGAACTAAAATTACAGAAGAAATACAATAAAAGACCTGGAAATTTTCCTTTTATTCAAAACGTAATTCTGAAACCAATAAGGATTTTGATTTTCCTACATGCAGTTCGGAAATACAATTTCACTCATTTTCTTTCGAATACTAATACTAATAACTTTAAAACTATAACTTTCCATCTACAACTTCACAGAATCAGCTATTCATACTGAGCTCTACTCTTGGTTTACTTTCAATACAAAATATTTTCAGTACATACAATATTTAAATTTCCGTTTTTCCGTTTTTAGATGTTCTTTCGTTTTATTGTACGAAATGAATACTGTATGCAACGAATTTTAATTATTCTTTTTGTTAGTTAAAAAAAAAAGCCTATCATTGCTATAATAGGGGTGCCACTGTGGGGTCATTAGTTTTTCGCAATTTTATCACTCCTCACGCGTTTGCCTTTTTTCCACACTTTTTCGCACACAAATTTTAGACACATTTTTTCACATCTTTTTTTTGAATAAGCTTTTCCTGTAGCGACCGTTCGAGTATTATGCCATCAAGAAGGGAGGAGGGAGTTTCGCCTACTGGTGACGATAGCTGACGGGAGGGGGATGGGGGGGGGGGGGCCCGCAATTACGTAAACGCATTCAATGGCGCAATATTTTGGGTACCTCCTCGAACCAAAGAATAACGCCATTCCCGCAGTGCAAGTCATACCGCCATACCGACAAAACAAGTAACCTGGCTCACGTGCCAACGGAGGTTAATGAAATGTCTCAAACTGAATGTTATTTTCATTTAAAGGTAGCGGGGCTAAATTTAGTTATCGTTTGTTGAACGATACAATTTTTTTTATCAATAATTTCACATTTTTCACCAATTTTGTCAATTTTTCACATTTTTTCACCAGTTTGGTCAATTTTCGGGTTTTTTCACACTTCTACTGAAGAGCTCAAATATTCACATGTTTTCACTCGGTGGCATCCCCGCACTGATTTACACGTGCAAAATCACCTTATTCACATTTTAAGACAATCTAAAATTAAGCAATGCACATTCATTACGGGCGTTCAGCTTGAACCGTCAGAGAACAGAAGAGTCCAAATTTTCAATTTCACTTTCTGAATTTCACCGTTGAGCGTGCAGCCATGTCAGAGGTTATGACATCGGGCTATCCCTCCCTCCCTCCCTCCGCAATTACCATTCCCTACGAATTCGTGTCCATTAGGTGTCGTTGGCAAAGCAATTGACAAGAAGGTCAGCCCCTTTCATGAGCATAGCAAGGAAACCTCTTTCAGGGCCAGATTGCCCCCCTTTATGCAATCTACTCATAAACCACAACGCAGGGGCTCACAATTGCCCCTCCCCCCCCAGGCCCCTCACTCTACCTTTCCTGTTTGTGTGCGACAAAGCTAGACACAACACTACTGGCAGATGGCGTGTCGGATGGGGGACGTGTACCATGTCACCCCCCTCCCATGGGACCCTAAAATCAACGTCTTGAATCAACTGTTCGTGCCAATATCGACACGAAGTATTCGATTTTATAGAAAGGGTTCAGTACGGATTACTCATTTACAATCTGAACTATTTTTTTCCCACATGCTAGGAACCATCGTACTATTAATTTCAAAGTTCACCAGATGGAGCCACGACTTAGGCCTCTATCTAAATGCCAGTACAGCACAAGTAACCCGTATTCGTTGCGAAGCTCGTATCCAGGGACCTTCGACCGTTCTATTGGGTCGGTTCACTCAATTGAACGCGTCTAAGCTATACCACAGTTATTTCCCGTGGCAAAGTATGCACGAGTGAGATTCAGTTAGTGACGTCTTTGCTCCCAAACCAATCCTCGAAGCAGACAACGCTTGGTTTTTTGAAGCAAAGAAAAAGGTTTGTTTCACCTATGCAGTAAGGTTTTAACAAAATTAATGAATAGTTATGAAATATCTGATCGCACAATCTTCACTGAACGTTAAAATACACACTAATAAAACAATAAATTCCGACCTTTTGAGTGAACCTAATTGGAGTCATCCATCTAAATTACAAACGTCAGAATAGCAGTTGAAAGCTGAAAACATCGAACAGTGACTGTCATACCAGCTCCTAGTAAAAAGAGCGTAACTCGGTACCTAACAATGATAAACCCATTTATTTACCCTTGATGCAAAGAATACATTCCCACCTTTCGAATAAATCTAATTGAGGTCTTCCATCTAAATTAGAAACGGCAGAATAGCAGTTGAAAGTTGACAATGACCGAAAAGTCGAACGGTGACTGTGATACCAGCCCCTAGTAAAAAGGGCGCAGCCCAGTTCCTAACAATGACAAACCAATTTATTTACCCTTGATGCCAAGAAAACATTCCCACCTTTCGAATGAATCTAATTGCGGTCTTCCACCTATATTGCGAACGGCAGAATAGCAGTTGAAAGTCTACAATGACCGAAAAGTCGAACGGTGACTGTGATACCAGCCCCTAGTAAAAAGGGCACAGCCCAGTTCCTAATAATGACAAACCAATTTATTTACCCTTGATGCAAAGAAAACATTCCCACCTTTCGAATGAATCTAATTGAGGTCTTCCACCTATATTGGAAACGGCAGAATAGCAGTTGAAAGTTGACAATGAGCGAAAAGTCGAACGGTGACTGTGATACCAGCCCCTAGTAAAAAAGGCGCAGCCCGGTTCCTAACAATGACAAACCTATTTATTTACCCTTGATGCAAAGAAGACATTCCCACCTTTCGAAGGAATATAATTGCAGTTTTTAACCTAAATTAAAAATGGCAAAATAGCAGTTGAAAGTTGAAAATGAACGAAAAATTGAACGGTGACTGTGATACCAGCCCCTAAAAAAAGGGGTGTATATTTTTTCAACAAGATAATACGTTATTAGTATTTCCTGACCCTAAAAACATAGTATTAGACGCCAAAATGATTATCCTGTCTGTTCTATAAGCAAAGATATGGCCGATATACGATTTTTCAGCCATCTTGGCCACCATCTTGATATTTAAATTTGCCCAAGGGTAACAAAGTGGCACCATGCAGAATTTTATTAACTATTTCTTGAAGAAACACAAAACACCATGAAACATTGGGCGGACCTTACTTCCAGGTTTAGGTTAAAAATGCCATTTGGCAAACAGACTACTTCTTTAACAGTCGCGTGGTTGGAGGAGTGCTGCAAACTAGGGAAGCGATTAGAAACGGTCAAGGGAAGCGTTTCAGTTCTCGCACGCTAAACAGAAGTGTTACGAAAGCTAATAAGTAAAAAGCATTTGAAACGTTACTTTCAAACTGACCGAAGGATGATAATGATTAACCCGTATTCATGGAAATGGAACTTGGCAGTGAAATTTAATCCGACCTTGGAACTCGAAAACTCGAATTTGCCAACTGTATTGTACGTCTTCTTGGACGGTTGGGGTGAGGTTCCCCGGTACAAATTAGTTATGTTAATCTGTTAAAACATGTCAATGTATGTGGTCACTTCGAAAACCTAAACCAATTCACATTTACGAACTGAAAATTATGTGTCCCTATTGGAGAAAGGTTAAATTATCATCTCCTACTGACCTGACGACAACCTTTAACCAGAGTGACACTTGAGTTGATCTGGTGGAGGAAATGTACCCCTGAAATCACACTTCATACCAACACTCATGTCGTGCAGTGAAACATCGCGTTCGAAAGAGGTGCTTAAACATCGACTTAGACCATGGTGTGCCTTAGTCCCAGGCCTAACATGCTCATTAACCCGAGGATTATCGCTAAACCTGATTGAAAATCACCGATGTTTTCAGCTTGGGACTAACTGCTCCGTATTAAGTTAGGCTGCAGCTTAGGGGCTCTACTTTCCTTAGCCCTCAACTTAGTTCGCTTTGGAAATGGCCGGATATTCGTGATACCAAACTTACGCCCGAGATTAACTGTAGACCTCAACTGGAAATCCCCACTGGAAGTGTGCCAAGATACCCTAACATTCCAAGTTAGGCCCTAACGGTGGGGATATCCAGTTGAGGTCTAAACTAGCCCCGGAGTAGCTTAACCCTGGATCTAACTAACCCTCGACCTGGGAGTTAGTGGACTGGAGAAAAAAGTTGGTGATATCCATATTGGGCTAAGTTGGGGTTTTGTTAGGTCTTTACTCCTTAGACCTCAACCTTTAGGCTAAATTAGCCCTCGATATACTTATGTTAAAATGTTGTTCAAGCTCAGGAGTAACGCTATTCCTGGATGGATATCACCGCTTTTTACATCTCGGGGCTAAATACTCAGTATTAAGTTAGTCCTCGACCTACAGGCTAAATTTTGCTTAGCCCTCAACTCATTTCGTGATGGATATCACCATTTTCCCTTATTACCTTATTAGCTTAACCCAAGGATTAAGTTTAAACCTCAACTGGATATCCCCACCGTAAGCAAAGTTAAAGTGTCCCCGTGTAAGTCAGGTGAGCCTGAGCCTTCCAATGCACCTTATTTTAATTAATTAAAACCATCATGTGGACTGAATCTAGACTGTTGCCTCTTTTTCACCAGCTTAGCTGAAACTGAAATCTGGTAAATGTGGCGTTAGTGGTAATTAAGGCCCGATGGGACAAGGTGGCCTGATGATTAGCATGACCGTCTCCAGTGTCAGAGGTCCCGGGTTTGAATCCGGCCTCAGCCACCCCTGGCATTTTCGGGCAGAGAAGGGCCCTGTGATGTCTCGTGCTCGTGTAGATTGTGGCATGTAAAAGAACCTAGGATTTCCGATCGGATTTACCTAGCAAAATTGACCCTCTCTCCTTATGGGGCCATGGCTAACGCTGGGTATGCGTCAAAAAGCTAAAGCTACAGTGGTAAGGCCCAATCGGACGTGCCAATAATCGTAACAAAACAGCCATTACCTAACTGATCAGAACATCACGAGTAAAAAATCCTCACGTCCTCCCTGCACGCACAGCATGTTTACGTTGGTGGACTGGTTACTACAGTCCAATCTCTCCTGAATGTAGCCTAAAGCCTTGGTAGTAGAAATAACACGGCATAGTAGCAGAAAACCAGTACTAGACCCGTGAGATCCCCCCCCCCCCCCCCCACACGAGGCACAAAGTGTTCAGTCCTTGAGTGTGTCTGTGTGTATTGGGGGGGAGGGGGGATTAATGCGAGCACGTACGGCCGCCTGGGATCACACTGATAATAAAGGCGGAAGGGTATACTGTGTATGGCTGAAGGGTAGCGGCTCGGGGATTTATGGAATGGGAGGGGTGTCCTTGTGTCAACAATTATCCGGCTTGTTTTTCACGCTATGAAGCAATCGTGTCGGGGGTAAAAAAAAACGGCAACAAGACTCGCCACCCAAGGAGGAAGAGAACTCGGCCCGTAATTACGATAATATCGCCACGGGTGTAGGAAGGATACAGGTATAACATGATTTTTACATCAATTAATGAGTTAATATTAATCGAAGTGACGCACTAGCATGACTGCACGGGTCTTTGATGGCTGCAATTAGACGTGGTCCATTGAAATTAGTAATTTTGTGTCAAGCTCCAATTAGGCTGAGAGTCATTGTTGAACAAGGGCGACAGCACGTCGTGTTTTGTTTTTTTGGGCGTGTAGGGACCTACAGCCTATTCCACAATCTTACTGCAGCTAATCACAAACTAGAGATTGGGATGTGCGTCCGCACAAGTAAATAGTCCTGCACTAATATGTCATTAAGAGTCAGAGAAACCGCAGTTTCAATCTCTGTCGGTCAATGGCGCCTGTCCCCCCCCCCCTCCTGGTCCAGTGACGAGTTACCCCCAACATCATATGACCCCCCCCCCCCACAGTTTAAATATGGTACTCCTATATTTCTGACTTGGACTATTGGTTGGGGTGTCATCCCCCCACTCAAACATTTTTGACCATGTTATTTTCGCACGCTTTATTTCTAAATAAAGCGTCGCAACAGCATCTACTGTTCTGTTTCGTTTTCTTTCAATCAATATTCAACCGTACAAAAAATTATAAACTAAACGTATTTTTTTAGTGTATTTTTCTAGATTTATGTGTTGTGTTGACGGGTTATATTGTGTTGTGGTGACTGGTGGTGTGTTGTTGTCACATTATAAATACATAGATATTTGTTCACCCCCCCCCCCCCCCTCTGGAAAACACCACAGTCGGTCTTGGCCAAAACCCACAATCGAAGGTGCTTGCCTTTTTTAGTGATGTTGGTAAGACCGCCCTCAGAAATTTCGTCTAAGAAAGACAAACAAATAAAAAACGTGGTTCAAGAAAATCTTAGAGAGTCTGGGGAAGCGCTGTAATCTTCATCTGTGGAATTACAGGAGCTACCAATTTGTCAGTCCATTTAGTGTCTTTGATCTTCTATAGACGCCATCCTTATTTGTTTACTTTCAACATAAATTTATCTTTTTCTTTGGTGGTATGTAATGGGTTAGATGGCTCGTTCAAGTCAAGGTTGCTAAGCAACGATCTGCTCAACAAACGAGAAAAAACCGAGCCCTTTGGACAATAAAAGTGAAACGGCTATTCGCAGTTCTCCGACGATTTGTTTTCCTATCGTACAATCAAACTGTTTCGCTGCGTTTTCAGCCAAAATCATGAAAATATTGTGTGTTGCAATGTTACGTATGTTATGCATATAATGTATGTTATGGATGTTACGTAATGTTATGTGTGTTGCGAAGCTGACACTTAAAATCTAAAATCGTGCTATAAGCACCAATCCCAAGATTAACAAAAATAATTTTATTGCTCTTAGGTACCTGAATTGAATTGGTGATCTATATTCAAAGAAACTGGACTAAACCAAGTGAGTAGTCAAAAGCAAAACGTTCATTTATTTCTTAAAATACTCTAACGTTTTGCAGATTTGATCACTAAAATGATGTCAAACTTACGAAAAAGATCACACATTACACTAGGCCTACTAAAAAAAAGCACGTCGTGGCGGTAGTTGATGTATTGAATTTAAAGAGGGATTGCCACCAAAATGACAAGCTCAGTATCTATAGCCATTTACCGATATCTAGTTCTGTCTAGCCCTTACTTTCAACAGGCGAAAGAACACACAAATTAATTTCTTTTTTACACAACAAAACAAGCCACGTGCCTCTTTAATTATTGATTGTAGAGTTGGTGCGACCACGTACACCAGGGAGCAAGCGGTAAAGTTAAGCCTAACGACATCACGGCCGATTTTTTTTTATATATCGACTGTTTTGAAACGCAGATTTTGAACCGCTAGATGGGAGCCATCTAATGACAGTGATATCGTTAACCTTGACCACTTGCTCTATGGTGCACGTTGATGCACCAACTTTACACTCATTTATTAAGAAGGCACGCGGCTAGTTTGTTGTGTAAAAAGAAATGTCTTTGGGCTTTCCTTCGCTTGTTGAAATCAAGTACTACGTAGAACTAAATAATGGTAGACGGCATTAGATTCTGGAACGTGTCCTGTTGTAAATAGGCTCCTTTAGGAGACTTCTTGTTGTAGTTTTACAGCATTTTACTGAAGAAGGTCTGCAAGAGAGTAGACAATTATAAGAAACAAACGTACTTTTTCAGAGCTAACTGCTTTTCACCTAGGTCCTAGAATACTTTATGATCTTTTACCTCCTTTAGCATTGGAGTTGTTGAAGACTTTTATTTTTATTATTATCACTATATGGTAGCGTGAGAGGCTGCCATATTCCTTCAGCGGCTATGGGAACTATTCTGGCCAATTCTAGACAATCTTTCGGCCCCTACGATGATTGGAGGTTTCCCGGATCGAATCCCCGGGTTGGCACCTCCCTTTACCAGATATTTCTTCTTCTCTAAAAGTCTGGTAATGTTCAAAATTGAGCCGGTTCAGTCATACAAGCATTAAGTTGCTCCGGCTGACTTAAGGCTCAAAGAAATTAATTAAAAAAAAAAATTATTGCAGGCTATCAATTCCTAAACCGAATCTTTGACCCAACCTGCGACAAAGGGTTAAATCAGTGCCTGGATTTACAGCAAAACCGTTAACTTTACGGTAAAGTCCAGGCTTTCCTCAACGCTTAGAAGGTGGAAATAAAATAGCTTCATTTTTTTTTCCCTAACAGAAAGATCAAGGTCTCAAAACAAGACCATTTTACGCGCCGCTTGCGTAATATTTCATCAGAGCTAACAACTTCGAAAAATTCTCGAATAGGTCGCGCAGAAGTGAAGAAAAACAAAAAGAAAATGTACGGGATAAAGAGAGGGAGAAAATCTCTACCACACGACTACAATTCCTTTCGTAGACAAGGCCGCAACATTCCATACTGACATCTCCCCACTTACGAACATAGCCGGGGACGACGTTAGCTAGGGCAATTTAGGACTAATTTACGAGAGACAGAGTTTCTTTTAGCCAAAGGCACGGTCGCATTACGCCTGAGGGAATCGTGAGTGGCATCGTGTCTTGGCTCGCTCCAAAATAACCAAGCCGCCATTTTGTAAATCCATCAATCGCGCTCACCCCCGGTGTTGACGCACGTGAAACAAGAACAACAGCAGCCGCGGCGAACGCCGATGACGTCGTGCATCATTCACGCTTGACGTCACACCATCGGCACATGACGTCAGAACGTGGTAGGGACTTTTCATCAGCTTACGGCAGCAGCGCGCCTTGCCTTGCCGCCATCGCTGCAGAACTGAGTAGAGTGGCAATTCACAGTTGCCAAGCAAAAGGCTCTTCCATTTCCTCCACGGGAAAATAATGCGGGCTCATTCGCTCACCCAGGCAGAGCTCGCCAGCCAAAAAAAAAAAAAAAAAAATACAATAATACTCGCCGCGGGTGTAATACGGCGCGTTCGAGCTTCGTCGACCCGACACCCTCTAACGCCAAATTGTATTACTAAAGGCGACCGAGCACCTCAAGGCAGAAAAGATACTTTGGTAGGACTTCTACTATAGTGTCTCTTTTAAGCTTTGAAGCGCCTCGCTGGTTCTTGACGAGACAGTTTAAAGGAGAAGTATTTTCTAATATTGAGTAAGTCGTGTGTCCGTTAACGAAAAGACCACGTGTAGTTAGAAGTTGAAAAAAAAGGGGGGGGGGGGGTTAACACTTATACCCAGGGCTAACCAGAGGGGAGAGCAATTATGGCTTCTGTCCCTAGGCCCGTGCTTCAAAAGGGCCCAGCCCAGTCCTGCCCAGACTATGATTACTTCAAGGGGGCCAGCTCAGGCTAAAAAAATAAAACTGCAAAAAGAGTTCAGATGTGTGGGGCCCCATAACACCCCATGGAAGTAAAAAAAAAAATAGGAAAATGACAAAAAGAGGTCTTCAGATTGCCCTAGGAGGGGGCCCACAGAAAACTTGGAGCCATAGGCTACGTCAGACCTCGGGGGGAGAGGAGGAGGGCTGCTTATACTTTACAACAAGCGGCTTCAGCGATCTTATATCTATAATCTTATTCAAGAAAGCATGTTTTCATTGTGCTAACAGAAATATTCAAATGTATTAGTCGTACCTGCACGATTCATTGTTCGTTACAAGTTCAAGATGATTCACTGTATAATGTACGATGATTCGAACAGAAGCGAGCATCCCATAATACGTTTATTTCTATTAGAACAGTGAAATGCCAATATAAGGAAAACATTCTTTCTTGAACAAGAATATAGTCGCCACCGGTCTTCTTGTAAACTTCCGCCACTTTCGAAAATGTTGAGGCGCACACCTCTCTCACGCACTTCAGAAATCATGTAGGTGAAGCGATTACGAAAAATATTCTGAATCAAATTTCATAACACAACGGAAAAAAAAACATGTATTGTAGCATTTCCCGCTCGGCCGAGTAATCGTCATTTTCAGAACTCATTAATTGCAAACTGGCAGGGAACCCCCAAAAAAAAAAAAAAAAAAAAACCCCCCCCCCCCCTCATGGCTTCGCTGAAAGGAGTGCTTTATTAATAATGAACTAGATCTAACCTACTTGTAATTAAATGCCCAACAGGCATAAAAACACTCCCCCCCCCCCGCACTGCAAGATTTATAACACCCATAAACAATATGGATCGACGGTGGGGGCGGGGAGGGGGGATAGGAGCAGCACAAACCACAGACGGCAGCAAGCGAATGATTGGTTTTTAAACTTCCAAAGGACGAATGGATTTTAAATGACCAACGGTCAGCACTCAAATGTGCGCCTCGATCAAATTACTCAAGCAAGCAAGAGTATCTAATATAACTTGCGCCACCCCAGCACCTTCCAAAAGAAGGGGTATGGACAGGAAGCTGGTACACCCCTCTCCTAGCAATTAAACTCCGTTTACGAACAAACTACCCATTATAAACCTAGTAGTTAAACATTTAAAGCCATCACGTGTAAACCCACAACCAGTAATGATAAAGTTTGTAATGGCATCCATTCGTCAAGGAAAGGGGTTTCGGAACATTAACTTCAAAATCTAACGCCCGATATCAAATTAATATCCTTTCATAAAATCAGCCATCCGCAAGAAGAAGAAAAAATATTGAGCACTGCCATCAACGTCACGGGATTCACCGCTACTTCGACCACGGCATCCAGGAAGTAATTATTCCCTAATCAGCTGTTCATTACATTGTCAAACACTTCAGTGACAGCAAATTATAATGGGATGATCAGTTCTGCAAAGACCCTCCGCGTTGCACGAGCAATTATTTGCAACGCTTGCATAACGTCATTATAAAAGTTTTGACGTCTTTTGATGGCGTAGAGGGTGTTGGGAGTAAGGAGGGAGGGGGAGGGGGGGCCCATCACGAAGACCATTTTCCCATGACTTTTTAAAAACTCATTGGAAATCGATACTATCTCGAGAGAACAGAATGTGAAATGTAAACGTTAATCTGCAAAAAAATTCGTAAACTTCAAAATCGTAAACTCGCTTCATGAAGGTAAATCGGGAATCGGTAAAACTGGTAAAACGGACCACCAAGTTCCGAATGGTTCAGCCCTTCAAAAGAGTGATATCAACACACCAAAACATTGCCCAAGTTAATCGCATCGGCTAATAGTTCGAAGGTTACATGAATACTAGAATATTGCTAATTTCGGTAGTATTGTTCTAGTTTTTATTAAACGTCCGTAGTATTATTCGGTGTGATTACCTTGGCAAATGTTTTGACGTGTTGATATCACTCCTTTGAAGAGCCGAACCATTCGGAACTTGGCGGTCCTTTTTAACAGTTTTGGTTTTTGGTATGATCGGTAATACGCATCAGCGAAAATCGTACACTAGAAATAACGAATTTAAAATTTCACTTCTGGCGGAGAGGACAAAAACCATGACGGCAGCGAATGGGAAAACGATTTAATTTTCGACAAATGTTAAATTTTTTTTTGTCTTCCTCACCTAAACAAACAACTCGGATGAGAACAATAAATAACTGACACATTAAAAGACCCTAAATTACTAAACACTTTCAATACAGTTAAAAATAAAACACATTAAAAACCCCATGACTGGGTGAGCGCATCACCCAAGAACCGCCAAACACCCAGTTATGGGATTTTTAATGTGTTTTTTTTTTACTGTATTGTATAAGTATTTAGTAGTTTAGGGTCTTTTAGTGTATCGGTTATTCATTGTTCTCATCCGTGTATTGTTAGTTTAGGTGAGCAAGCAAAAACTTTTAACATTTGTCGAAAATTAAATGGTTTTCCCATTCGATGCCATTGTGGTTTTTGTCATCACCGTCAGGAGTGAAATTTTAAATTCGTAACCCTTCAACCACAAAATAATTGGACCTTCATTTAGAAATAACGTTATACAGTAATCAGCCTATACGCACTTACGTTTCGTCGGAGTGACATGACCTGGATTCGAACCAGCAAACCAGTCTATTCACCATATCACTACCATAACGCTTTTATCGATGTGGCCGCTTATCCACTAGAATAAAGCAGGGTTGGGTTTTTGCTGGCAAAAACAGCTTTTTGCCGGGACAGTGGCAAAAACATGGTTTTTACCTGTATTTTACGGTTATTACAGGCTAAAACGGGCCAACACCAACAAGCTGCTTCACAACCTTTTTTTAACAGTAAAAGATATTTTTCTTACAATATCTATGCAAATTTTCGACAGACAGTTGCATAAATTTGCATGTGAGAAGAATAACTTTTACTGTGAAAATAAAGTATGAAAGGTGAAGGAAGTGAATATGAATTTTCAAAGTAAACGATATTACGTTTTTAAGGGGAGCTTTTATAATTTGACTATTGTTAAGTCACACTTTTTTTTAAATTTAACTTCCAAGTCGATTTTTGCCATACTTTTGACCAAAGTGGCAAAAACACGGCAAAAAAAAAACAGTTTTTGCCGCGACGGTAAAACCATGAGAAAAACATCTTTTAATCACTTGGTGGCAAAAACCTGCCAACTTTGGCATCTCACTGAACCCGTTATTAACGTCACAACCGTGACCAGTGATTTATGCCTACCTGTTTTACGAAAGGCTAATAAACATAAAAAATGTATATTTTTGGAAGCTGTGGCATCTACAGCAAACTGATCAGGGGTAAATATAATTCCAGAATGAAAAATTTTTCCCAGTTCCTCCCCACAATTTTCCCCCCAAAATAAAAAAAAAAAAATACAACAGAAAAAACAGCAAATTTACCCACATTTTAACCTAAACCCCGGACGCAAAAAACTTAAACAGGTAGCAGAAGAAATGGAAAAAGATCCACTTGACATAAGCGCAAAAAGGTGGCTTGCTGTACGTTATTTCTAGTGTACGATTTTCATTGTTTGATTCGTTTTCCTCTTTCCTTTGTACAATAATTAAAATTGCCATTCACACAACTTCACAATTTCAACCCACACACTAGCCAAATGAGTTTTAACGTTTTTTTTTTTAGCCTCACTAAACTTTTTAGGAGAAGGAATTAGCGTAGTAGGAAGAGCAAACCGGAAAATTAGAATGGGGAAACCTCCAGTCAGTGCAGAGGGCCGAGATCATGCCCAAAATACGCCAGAATAATCCCATTGCCGATGAAGAACACTGGCAGTCTCTCACACTATCCTAACCAGCACTACCTGGCTGGGGCTTTGTCAAGGTCCCATGTCCATCACTAACCTGACTAGCTTCATGCAACTCCTTAAGAGTCCTGCCACCGCTTAGCCATGATGACGTAAGCCAAGCAGTCCACAAACATACAAAAAGCGCGACGTTTCGAGGTTTCTTTCACCTCGTCATCAGGTGCACTGAATCCACAAAAAATTTCGTCAAACATATTAAAAATACAGTTCATACAGCTTCAGCATAAGGTTGTAAAATTTTTAAGTTGGAATTAAAACATAGAAAACCTAAAAAGAACTTTAACCAACCTGGATAAAACAGGTAAGAAAGGAGGACCAATCGATCTCACCCCTGCGAATGCAGAGAAGTGTTTTTATGTTTTAATTCCAACTTAAAAATTTTACTACCCAACGCTGAAGCTGTATTTTTAACAAGTTGACGAAACTTTTGTGGCTTTAGTACACCTAATGACGAGGTGAAAGTAACCTCGAAACGTCGTGCTTTTTGTATGTTTGTGTACTGCTTGGCTTTTTTATTCTTACGTCATCACGGCAGAGCAGTGGTAGAATTCTTGTGTAGTTGCGTGAAGGTGGTCTGGTCAGTGACGGACATGGACCTTGACAAAGTCCTAACCAGTTAATGCTGGTTATGATAGTGTGAGAGACTGCCAGCCTTCTTGGGATCAGCAATG
Source organism: Lithobius niger (assembly GCA_023313725.1). NCBI lineage: Eukaryota > Metazoa > Arthropoda > Chilopoda > Lithobiomorpha > Lithobiidae > Lithobius > Lithobius niger. The sequence goes on along the minus strand of JAHWFP010091318.1, from coordinate 3,373 downwards.
GGACCTATTCTGGGATATTCTGAACATGATCTCGGCCCCCGGCACTGACCAGAGGTTTCCCCGTTCAAATTTTCGAGTTTGCTCCTCCTCTTATTGTAATTCCTTCCTCTAAAAAGCTTTTCATGATGACCACCGACCCACCCTATTCCATGTTTAATTTCGAAATGCGTTTTTTGCATTGCTTTCACCTAACGTTTTAAGACAAATGTGAGGTTAAAAACTCAAAACAAAACAACCTGAACATAAACAACAGGGAGCCAAGTAGCTGCTGTAGACCAGAATTCCTACCACCCTTCATAATAAAGCCTTCCAAGGCTAGAACAATGGTTGAAAATAGACGTGATGAAACGTCGTTGCGTCAACAACCAGAGTTTGGCCCCGAAGGCAAAATGAAATCTGGAATCGGGGCGCCTCCTGCACCAACCCCCCCTCCCCCCTTCCCTTTTCCCTCATTCAATAGCATGTCTGAAAGCCAACGACATCATTTGCTAAGACGGATGCCGTAACCTCGTTACAACGAAGTCAAGGGTTTTAAAGTTTAAGTGTTTGTTGCCGTAGTGGAAATCGTTGCTCAGTAGATGGTTTTTTTAACTAAAATTTCGTACGAACAGTTAATTTTTATTGAAAGATGAATGACGATAGAGAAATGTAAAAGAATTGCTAAACTAAATCAAAATATGCACCAGATTAAGATCGGGATCAAACCTGGTAGGCAATGAGGGCTACCAGCTAGCTCTGGGTGCTAATGAAATGTTCAATATTTTCCGAACACAGGAACACGGAATTCCTAATATATCGTCGTGTTAACTGGTACTAATCAGCAATTCTAGCAAAAGAGCGGAAGCAGCGACTGCCTAGTCGCAACCGATCTTCTGTACACTTCCTCTACTTCTGGGCCACTACCGCTTCATACTTCCGGTTTTTTCTTTTTTTTTTCACTAATTAGTTTTAGGAAGCTGAATCTAATAGTGAAATCACAATGTTGTCGCTGGTATAAAACTTGACATCGCCACCAAAGAAAATGTTGAGGCGCACACCTCTATCACGGAATGCAACAACGATGTCTATTATATAAATGTAAAAAGTAGTGGCCATCACAATTGTAGGTTAAAAATGTACTAGCTTTTAGGCCTGATTTTAGATTTTAAGCCTAATTTTTACCTGTCGTTTTAATTTCGTTAAGTATACAGCTAACAGAGAATTGGGTTCGAGAGTATGTAAATGTGATGATCAAATGGTATTATTTCGTTGAGTTACGTCGAAAAAGCCTTTTAGCTATATGGAAGCAACGATGTTTTAATACGCCGTGTTTTTAAAGTCCACTTGACTATCACTTAAAAAGGTGATGGATGGGCGGACAGACCACAGGGCTTGTCGTCCCTAGCGCGCGCGTCGCATGGATACACGTGCGCGAGGGACGACATGCTACTGTGGGACAGACAATGTCGCTTCTGTAGTGTTCCCAGCTTTCACTGCACAGATACTAAAACACTTAAAACGTTCGAAATATATGATCAATTTTTTTTATTGGTGGTAAGCGACCATCTTGTTTATGCAGCAGAGCTAGCACCAATTTTGTTGCTGCATGGATGCATTTTAGCACTGCATGAAACGAGGAAAAGAGAAACGTCTGCTACATGTAGTGCTGCAAATTGCAGCTAAATTATTGGGAAAAGAAACAGACATTTAGCGAACTGCTTTAGTACTGCGAGGAAAAGAAATGCACGGATACTATTCGTACAGCTAGATCTGGCTGGGTCGGCCATCTTTCGTGCGTGTTCGATTCGCGTGCCACGAAATGACGTCGCACTGTTCTTCGATCATTACGGTACGCCATTGAAAATAAATGTATTATTAGTTAATATCAGAATACTGAAAATCGGTAAGTTTCATGCTGTTCTAGAAATAATAATTACAAACAAAAACGTCAAGTGTGTCGTAAAAAAGGGGTTCTATGATTGAAGTTTCACTTTACTTGTTAAAATGCACACGGATAAGTATTGATGTTTTTTAATTGAAAAAAGCAAACGTACAATTGAGAAAATTGCATCTGTTTAAGTGCTGTGGTGCTTTAACAATAATTTAATTGGTATTTATTATTTTTAATTCATATAATCAAATGTACAATTGAGAAAATTGCATTTGTTCAAGTGCTGTTGTGCTTTACGAATCATATATTTAAAAACGTAAAGCACCACAGCATTTAAACAGAAGCAGTTTTCTTAATTGTACATTTGATTATTTAAATTAAAATCCTAAATACCAATTAAATCATAATTAAATTATTGTTAACGCACCACAGCACTTAAACAGATGCAATTTTCTCAATTGTACATTTGCTTATTTAATTAAAAATCAATAATTTTTATCCGTGTACATACATGTTAACAAGTAGCCTAAAGTGAAACTTCAATCGTACAACCTCTCTTTTTTACGACATACTTAACGTTTTTCTTTGTGATCCGTGTACTTTTTTTTACGGCTATGGCGTTGCGCTGCAAAGGTTTTATGTCCTCGACAATTGAATTGATGTGATGTTTGTCAGTTTTCACTTTAAAAGCCAAACTTAAACGAAGCGAAGCGCAACATCGACCTCAATCGGCAATGATGCATTTGGTTTAGTACTAATGTGCTGGCACGTGCCTGAATATTGTTTGCACAGCAGCAATTGGTATGGGCACCCTCTCATATCCACCATGTTTTACTGAAAAAGCGACCCAACGGTTGTTAAAAGCTGGCAAGACTTAAGGGCTCGTTTACGGAACGACAAGTTTCTCGCTTACTAGCTTTCACTTGGTTAAGGGCGCGTTTACGCAACTAGACCTTCTTGCTCGCCGAACTCTATTTGCTAGGCAACCGTTATTTATTTACGATTAATTTCCCGTTTCTTTTAAATGAATGCGGTAATAGGCAACAAATTAAATGTATTATAAATAACAACACGGACAAAGAACAAAGTGCAACATTCATTTTAAACATTGATACAACATTGTTGCCGTTTCACGCTATTTTTCAAAATTTGCTATTCTCGCTGAAAAAACAGCTTCTAGCAGTGATCAAACGACGACAGAATAAATAGCAACTCACAGCGAGAATTCAAAATCCAACATGGCGTCCATTCGGGGTTGTCGAATCGAAGACAAATCATCGAATACCGGCATTCAGAAATCTGTCCGTCGTCTTGTACTGCAGTAAAAATTGTTTTCTTGTTGTCATAAATCGACGCTGTCATGTTGCTAGCTTCGTACGTCGTGTCGCGAGGCACGAGGAGGAGATTTTCGTCCGCGTTGTTGCCATGGTTACTATACGTATAGACAACTTGAAAGCCATATTCTTCGGTAAAGGAGAGAAGCAGCCAGCAGATTTAGTATTA
>JAHWFP010091317.1:189118-230327 GCA_023313725.1 Lithobius niger | reverse complement strand
AACTTGAACTGTACGGTGCTGGGGAAAAGCGAAAAAATAATTCCGTTGACCAAACTATTGAATGATTTAAACGAAGTCAGCATTTTCACTCTCGGGGTTGCTGCGTGGCATTACAAAGTGAACGACGCGCCGTATAGGAATCATATAGAAAGTGCGAGGTTGGTTTTATGAGCTCCCATCTTATGCGTTTACAGTCAACCAACAACTTCCTTTGAAACAGTCGAATTTAGCGCCGGTTCGATAAAAATGTTTGCGACCAAGTTTTGGTCACTTATGATTTACCTCCTACCATCCACGTAATATTTTTCGAGTAGAGGCCGGGTCCCCTCACGCCGCAGGCGTGAGGGGGCCCGACTCGCCGCCCGCCCGCCGCCCGCCGCGAGAGAGAGAGAGAGAGAGAGAGAGAGAGGGGGGGGGGGGGGGGGGGGAGGAGGAAATAAAATAAAGATGGAAAGTAGCCGGTGGTCATTCGCGTAGTGACATTTGCCTGTAATGGACCAACGTTCAACTTCTAGGACTTCGTCATTCATTGCCGACCCTAAATACGAGATTTGTAAAAGTATAATCTTGCTGTTGATTTTATTTTTAAATTGTTTGGCGTGGTGGCTGCCTCACCAGTTTAATATTCCTCGACTCAACAGCAGCAACAACGAGTCGGGATGGGTGCTCAATTAATAGTCGATTTTGCCCAGTTTCACGCGCCTTTTAACTCCATAGTTGCTGGCCCAACTGGTGGTGGAAAAACTTCTTGGGTCTTGAAATTTATCGATCATTTGGACTCTATGACGGACGAGAAAATTGAAGAAATACATTGGCATTATTCTAGTTACCAGAACTGGATGGAAAAATACGAAGATAGAATTAAATTCCATCGCGGTTTGCCGACGGACATCGCTAGCTACGATCCTAACATTCACAAGGCCCTCATAATTGATGATTTAATGTCAGCCGTGGCTACATCTAGCTGCGATATTGCCGAACTGTTTACTAGACACGGCCACCACAATAAATTTTCAATTTTCTACTTGACGCAGAATTTATTCTGTCAAGGTAAAAATCAAAGGGACATTGCTTTAAACGCTCAATACGTAGTGCTGCTGAGAAACTTGAGAGATAAACGGCAAATAATGACTTTTGCGGCCCAGGCCTATCCGTCCAAAACTAAACAGTTCATGGCCGCTTACGACGACGCCATCACCAGCCAGAAATACGGTTATTTATTGGTCGACATGCACTCGAAATCCAACGACGCGACTCGGTTGCGAACCCATATATTTCCCGGAGAAACCACTTTAGTTTATTCTATGTGAAGATCCCGATGAAGAACGTTCGAAAACATAGACCGCTCCTAGAAGCGTTGTGTAAACTCAGCAATCAACAACGCAAGAATTTATTACAACACGCCGACAAGTCCCAAGTGAACTGTATTTCCGAAATCGCCTTGAATTTATTGAATAACAAACTTAAAGTCTCACCATCCACTCGTTGTAAATTGAAGAAGTATAAGAAACAAATCCGACTTCTAGGGAACCGTCGAGCTTCGCTCAAATCCAGAAAAACTGTGCTGGTGCAAAAAGGAGGTTTAATACTGCCCTGGCTTATTCCTAAAGCCTTGTCGGTTCTAGGGGGTATATTTGGCGCTAATAAATAATAATGAGTTCTCTACTGAATAGAATGTATTTAGTCCCCGAAGATACTTATAAGAAATATGCCCCAACAACAACAACAACTGTAGCAGCAGCCGACAGTCAACCCCACGGATTTCTGTACTTGCCGGAAGGAGGTCTATATACCAAAATAAAAGAAATTCAAGCTCGAATAGATACTATTTTAAATACCGATCATCTCCCTTTAGATTTTAAAGCAAAATATATCGGCCAGCTCGAGCAGCAGAGAGATCAATTTATCGATCAATTCAGATTGTCATCAGCCCCAACAACAACAACGACAACTGCCAGTTCGACTCCCGCTAAACATTCGCTTCTTCCTCCAGCTTCTCCCGGGCCGCCCACGCTCTCACTAGCCGGCACACCTCCGAAAGTAGAAGAAGTAAAAAGCAAAAAAAGAAGGAAGGAGGATATAGTGGAGAAAGAAAGAGTCGATCAACCTCCCGTTGCTAGGCGACGGGGCAATAGGCGGAGAAAGACAGAGGATTTCGATTGGGACTCTTTCCAGTAATTATAGAGAGAGGATGGACGCTTATTTAACTAAATTGTATTACGATAGTTTAGGCGAGGCCACCAGTTTTGCCCCGGCTAGAAAATTACACGCTCGCTCTAGGAAAGACGGTAAATCTTATACTTTAGCCGACATTAAAGACTGGCTTTTACGTCAAGATACGTACACCATACATAAACCTACGAGATATAAATTTAAACGCAACAAGATAATTGTAGGGGGTTTGGGGAGTTTCTTAGAATGTGACTTGTCCGATATGGTATCTTTAAGGACTTATAACAAACCGTATAGGTTCATTTTAACTTGTTTGGACGGACTTAGTCGGAAAGCTTGGGTGGAAGTGTTACGTACTAAAACTGGGCAAGAGATGGTCGAAGCCTTTAAGAAAATATTTAAACGTATGGACCATAAAGTAATGAATCTGAGCAGCGACAAAGGGACGGAATTTAAAGGGAAAGAGGTCCAGGATTATTTAAAGGAAGAAGGCATTAATTTTTTCACTACCGAAAATGAAGATATTAAAAATAGTAAAGTAGAAAGATTTCAAAGGGAACTTAAATCTAGATTGCATCGTTACTTTACGTCTAAAGGCACTTACGAATACGTGCCGGTCATTCAGAAAATTGTAGATTCGTACAACAACACCCGACATTCAATTACTGCCATGGCCCCCAACGAAGTCACGTTAAAGAACCACGAGCAATTGTGGCGCAAATTGTACAGTGACGAATTTAAAACAGTTGGGGCAGGCTTTGACTAAACGTAAAAGAAAGGAAATAAAGATTCCTTTAAAGGTAGGAGATAAAGTTCGCATATCTATATCGAAAGGGAAATTTGATAAAGCTTACAGGGGATTGTGGTCGCGGGAAATATTTTTCGTAACACACGTGTTAGTGCCTCGCGGTTCTTTGGGGCAAGTTACTGTCAGGCTTAAAGACTATAACGGAGAGGAAATCAAAGGCCGCTTCTATTTGTTCGAAGTAGGCAAAGTGTTTAAAAAGGACGGCGAGGACTATCATCGAATAGATAAAGTATTGAGAAGCAAAGGTGTCGGACGCAACAAAAAGTATCTCGTGTCTTTCGAAGGTTATAGTAAGAGTCATAATCGTTGGATCCCGGCTAAAGACCTGAAAAAATTATAAAATAATGGATGGCGATAACTTTTACGTCACCTTACCAGCGAATGCTAGTTTAGACCTTTTCCCTACAAACTCACTTAACGATTACACTACGAAACTAGCTCAAAGAATAAACCTTTCCGGTAGTGGTTGGGAAGTCGGTCTGAGTGAGATCCAATATTCGAGAAATTGGGCAAATGTAGCTTACGGCAGCGGAGTGACGTTAAAATGTGGGACCCGTACTTACGTTAAAATTCCCTAGATACGATTTTCAAGAATTTGAAAAGATAGAACGTAATAAAATGCAGATCCTCAACCAGCTCGGATGCGAAGAGGAGGAGGAGGAGGGGGAGGGGAGGGGGAGTAAGACGTTAGTGGTTTTGGGCACTGAATATTCTCTAGTGGGGTACACTATGGATAACGTTTTGACATTTTTAAACGCGTACGTGGAACAAGAACTAGGTATGCCTTCCATCATGTTTGTTTACGATTCCGTAAATAAACTAGTGAAAATCAGTCACAAGTTGCACCCCAATGCTAATTTATGTTTATCGTACAGTCTAGCTACGTTTCTGGGTTGGGGGAGAAAAGATAAAGCGATGAAAGAAAGCTATTACGAGGCTGTAAAGGACGCCACGGTCGTCGTGGAAACAGTTTTGGAATCTCAAAATGATGGAGGGTGGTGGATCTCTTACGTTACTTTTGCCTCGGATCTGGCAGTCGGTCTACCTTCGGGTTATTATCAGAAAGGCTCCGAAATTGTTGAAAGAATGAACGAAGCTATTAAAAATAGAATCCGCGTAGATAGATATCCTTATTTTAGTTACAGCGAGACTGAGGACCACGTGTCCCTTTATTTCCCCCCCACCATCTTATCACCCAGCAATAAATTTATTCCTCTCGAAATATTAGCCATAAGCTTAAACACCGTTTTAGGGAGAAGAGTAGGTTTACCCTATGACAGGTTTTTTCACCAATCCCTTACCGCCCAGCGAAAACTTAACTTGAGCGAAGGAGTGAATTCCCTCTACGTTTATTCGGACATTGTGGCCGAAACTCTAGTGGGGGACGTTCTGGCGCATTTATTACGAGTGGTGCGGGTTGGAATGGGGGACAGGACTAACGAAATTTTTACAAAGCCTTACTACAGACCTCTAGCTCGTTTGAATTTCGAGACTATAAGAGTGTATATAATGTCGGATATGGGAATGGACATTCCATTTCAGTCCGGAGAAGTTAGCCTGACACTACACTTTAGACGACGTCCTTAGAAGAAGAAAAAAATGCGAGTCCCTTACCAAGGATTAGATCCTCGCGTATGTCTGCATCACTATTGCCCTAGCCAGAGAGGAGGTGCCGCTTATTTTACCGGGGGACGTATACAAAGAGGATCGGGGGGGATTTGGAGATTTTTTGGGAGGAATTTTTCGCTCAGCCGTCCCGTTTCTTAAAAGAGGTTTAATGGGGATAGGCCGATACGCTTTAAGATCAGGAGGGAAAATGATAGACGATGTCTATCAACGAAGAAGTAAACCTAGAAGAAAGGCGGACTTTTTCGATTAAAAAAAGTATTTAGGCCCATACCGTACTACATCCCTTTTCATTCCTCGTCATCATGTCGTTGAAACCAGACCGTGATTCCGTCCCATGCACTAAGGAAGAACTGGAACTTTTTACGACACCACCAGTACAAGTGACTGTAAACGACGACACCTTGGTCGAATATCACTCCTTAGCGACATTATCTGACAGCGCCCCTATCGAATTCGTAGTGCCCGGAGCTGCTGACTGTCTGTTGGATTTGAGTCAATCTTTTATACACGTACAGTGCAAAGTAGTTAAAGGCGTGGCGACGACTTTACTTGACACTGATAAAATTGGACCAGTAAATCTACTTCTGCATTCTCTGTTTTCGCAATGCGATTGCACCCTAAATGGAAAACAAGTATCCAACAGTGACAACGGTTATGCCTTTCGTTCTTATTTTGAAACATTACTGACCTACGGTTCTGATGCTAAAAATGGCCACCTTTCCAGTCAGTTGTGGCAGGCCGATACTGCCGGTAATTTCGATAGTGCTAATCCTGGTGGGAGTAATAATGGTCTTAAAGAACGTGCCAAACGTATCAAAAATAGTAAAATTATAGACTTGTACGGTCGCCCCCACTGCGACCTGTTTCAACAAGACAGACTCTTATTGAACAACGTTGACCTACGTCTCAAATTAAATAGAAGTAAAGATGCGTTCTGTTTAATGACCCACGAGGCCACCCCGAGCTACCGTGTCAACATCGTTAGCGCAACATTGTTCGTTCGTCGCGTCACACCATCACCGGCCGTGTTGATCGGGTTCAGCCAAGCTTTAAAAGAAGGATCCGCAAAATATCCCATCCGCCGCGTGGAAATGAAGACTTTTACCCTACCTCAAGGCAGCTTGCAAGGGAACCTCGACAATGCCATCCTAGGAAACATGCCTTCGTTTTGTCTTCTCGGACTGGTTTCAAATAGTGGCTACAATGGTAGTTATACAAAAAATTCGTACAATTTCGCCCACTACGACGTTAATTACCTCGCCCTGCAAGCCGATGGAAAAACTATTCCCTCTATTCCGTACAAACCAGACTATACAAATTCTTTATACGTACGAAATTATTACTCACTTTTTCAAGATACCAACAAATTGGTCTCGGGCTCGCCTCCACCCATCCCATACGCCGACTACCCAGAAGGCAATGCGTTATACGCCTTTGACTTGACCGCCGATAAAAGCCAAGGAGAGTGTCATTACAACCTTATTCGTCAAGGATCTCTTCGTATCGACATTAGTTTTAAAGAAGCACTTCCGGAAACGATCAATTTAGTGCTTTATATGGTCCACCAAACCGTCCTGGAAATTGATCAATCTAGAAATATCATATACGAACACTAAAAACATGCAAACTGATCAATTAAGAGCTGCAGCTAGCAGTCACAAGAAACTCGGACCTTTATTCGGTGATGTGTATGCTTGCGACCAACTACCTAGAACAGCTAGTCATTCTGCCTACATCGTTAATTTGGACCCTTCTTCCAAACCAGGGAGTCATTGGGTCGTCATCTATTTTGACCACCTCAAAGCGTCCGTCGACTACTTTGATAGTTATGGTCTGAAACCTAAAAACGTACACATCCTTCGTTTCCTACGTAGAAATTCTACCTTCAAACATTATAATCTACACACTTACCAAGGGGCGTGTAGTACGGTATGCGGCCAGTACTGTCTTTATTTTCTCTACCATAAAGCCCATGGTCTCCCCATGACACGCATCCAACAAAATTTTCATCCCATGACGAAAGACTTTAATGACCGTCGAGTCATTCGTTTTGTAAAGAAACATTTTAAATTTATCACGCCTACACCTTTCGTAGATAAAGATTGTATTCAATGTTGTAAATCCTTGTTATAATTGACTGTGAGGGGAAAAACGTTGTCAAGTTGCTGCTTTTTTTTTTTGAGTCTTATACTCTCTTTACTAGCTGTTTTTAAAATGTATACATTCGAGTTGTAGAGTAGGGTCTTAAACCCTCTTTTCTATGTATCTTAAACTTTGATATTGTATATAGATTTTGTACATGCTTGTTCGTTTCAACCCATATATTGTTAGTATATATTTTTCAAGTAGGAGGTCTTCAACCTCATATACTGTTAGTGTATTTTACTGTACCCTGATTGATCGAATAAACATCCTACATGTAGTAACTTTTATTTTGTGTCCTGTTGTTTATTACTGTTCATACCCTATTCTGTTTTGGTCATATCTATTTATTAACTGCGTTAACGTCTAGTTTTCTACCTGAAACCTAGCCGACTTACTTTCGACTACGCGGCATGCAATTTGAACCAACGGGAAAAAAAAAGCCGTTGGAACCTCTCGAACGACTAGCGATTTGAGAGCCCAAATTCGGGCGATGAACACGACACGTCAACGGATAGCATTTATCCCTTACATGTCGCAGCGGATTACGGGCCTCCTAGCGGTATCGCCTGGGTATCGGCTGGAAGAGGAACTGACATCGAAGCGAGTTGTATTCCTTTTTTTTTTTTTTAACCACTTATTACAACTTGTTCCGATGTTAGAAACCTTCCAAATGGTAGCCAGACCGTAGACGCGCAATATGACCGTTCGATATCACTTCTTTACAGGGCATACCTTCTTATCCCCTTCGCCGGAAGCTCCCGGGGATTACCTGCAGCCGTCAGTTCTCCCTTCAGAGAACTGGCGGTGGATGGTTTATTCTTGCAGCTACCCCTCCGCTACTTCGCCAGGCTTCACCCACGTCCTGCCGTCTCAGTCTACACTACGTTTGTCTTCGACTTACATGACTATTCCGCCTGGCGCCGCTCCGTAATAAAACCTCATACTGTTCGTACATGTTTCAAACGGTTAATTTCGTGTTTTTCGTATTTTTCAGGGCCATTTTGGAGACGGTTCACACCTTCTACCCTATCCTATCCTACACCACTCACCCGCACACACAACTCGTGGAAAGCCTAGCTGAGGATCAGGGAGTATTGCTAGTAAATACATTACCTACTGTTCACGTCTTTTTTTTTTTTTTTCCTTTACAGGCAAGAAATGGTTTCCAAATCTAACAGTCTACGTCTATACTTTTAAGGTAAGTTCCGACATATACACTTTTCTGGTCTTATTTCCCTAGTATTTTTTTAGTTACTTAACTACGGTTTTTTTCTTTTTTTTTTCAGCCTTGTTTCCAGACTCTACTCTATAATAACCTGACTGAAGACCAACTCTACCTTGTAACAACCTGACTGGAAACAACTCCTAAACTCTACCCTGCAACAATCTACTTGAAGACCGACTCCAAAACTATGGCATCTCCTATACCATACTTGTTAGGGGTTTTTTTTTTTTTTAATATTCTTGTCCCTTTATTATTGTAATATATACGTATACCTCCCTACACTTTTATTAAACCTTGTTCGTAAAACATCTCCGTCTATCACTTTTACACGTGCATGCACACACCTTAATGTACCAGTAAAAAGGATAATTGTCCACGGACATAATAATAATAATAAATAAATTTAACCACAGAGTGGTTGGGATCTAGAAGGGGTAGACCACTTACACTAGTCCGAGTCTTAAAAGTTAAAATGTTAAACCTGGGCAACAAATTCAGGCCTCCTCAAGAATTTGCGAAGACAAATTTTGGTCAACAAAAATTTAAAATGGTCGACAGAACGTGCCCGTACAGCTTCCTCGGACAGAGAGTTCCATGGATGGATTACTCTCACAGCAAAAAACCTTAGTCGACAATCCAACCTCCCCGCTTGGGTAGCCAATTTAAGCGAGTGGCCTCTAGTTGCCAAGTAAGGGCAAGGGTCAAAGAACGGCATGTCCACTTGCAGAAAACCTCTAACAATTTTGAAGGTCAAGAGAAGGTCAGCTCGAAGCCTACGTAACTCCAGGGACTCGAGCCCCACGCGAGTTAATCTCATGTCGTAAGAGAGGTTCCGCATGCCAGGAAGTTTTTTTAGTAAATTTGTGTTGGACCGATTCAACCCTGTCGATATCTCCCAGAAGAGTAGGAGACCAAACCGGGCACGCATACTCCAGGAGTGGTCTCACAAACACTTTAAAAGCCCACACTTTAGTTTTAACATTACCGGAAGTGAAACAGCGTTCAACAATTGCCAGTCTTCGAAAGGCTTTAGTGACAATCAAGTTGCAATGGATCGACGGCTTTAGATTGGTGGTTAAGCAGACCCCCAAGTCATTAATTTCAAAAACTTCAGGAAGTAGCTGGTCTTTAAGACTATAGCGTGGAGAAAAGTTATGGTGACCCACATGAAAAGCCCGGCACTTGCTGATTGAGAGCGGCAGCTGCCAGTCATCGCTCCACTCCGAAACATCTACGAGAATCGGTCAAGGGGTTGATGTTAACCCGGGTCGATACTCGTAGATGCACCCCACCTCATGTGTCAGCCGGTTTTTGACTGAATAGGTCCTTAAAACACTGACTGACACACAAATGCCTCACCAACTGCCGCTTGCTCGCCTTCCCACTTTCTCCAGTCCTTGCTGACCCAGTCGCTGCTAGAGGAGGGAAAAGCACACGTTGCTCTTTCCTCGCTATCCACTGGCCGCGCAGGAAAATTGTCAATTGCCCACACTCGCAACGCACAACTTGCCCACACTCGCAACGCACAACTGCCCGGAATGAGTCCTGGGCTTAAAGACGGGGTGCCACACCACCCAGAAACTCGTAGATGCACGCGCCTACCCTCCCAGGATTAAAATGTGCCCCTGAATGACCATCACTCCCAATACTAATGTGGTAAAAAACTAGACAGCCCGGGCCATTACACTACTCACCTTTAAACATAGCCAGAATTTCACTTTTTTTTTAGGCGCATGTAACCCTAATTCCTCGCACACAGCTTTCAAATCAACCACAGTTTTATCACTAAGCAACTCCATTGTAAAATTACTTAATTACCTAAGTAACCAACAATCAAAAAAAAATATCACCAAAACGCACAACAGTTCCCGCAAGCTTTAAACAACACTTTTTTCCCAAACGCCCTAATACCAAGGTGTAAAAAAAAGTTTGCCACAGAACACCTGTTGCCGCGTTGTGGAGACGCTGCCAAGACGACTTCTACATCCAAACTGACGAACCCAGGCTTGCACTGACGATGACTTCAAACTCTATTTCGCTTCTTCCATTACCGGAATTCGCCGAAGTTTTCCTTCTCACACGACGAAGTGCAGCATTACCGCCCACTCTCGCTGATCGGAATGTTCTCCGTCCCTCGTCCAGTCGCAATCTTGTCTGCCAGCTCAGCTTTTCCGTCTCTTGACTCGTCTTTCTTGAACAGCAGAAGCCCCTTTAATCTTCCTCCCACGCTGGTTGCCGCCAAAGTCGAAATTCTGCCATGGAAAGTGAACCCACTGAGTTGGAGAAGCACACCAGTACCATCTAAGTTGACATTACCGCCGACTTTCGATGCAGCTGTGTCCCTTTAACGTGAAAGTCCAGATGTAAGCCAAAACTGCTGGTTTCTTCGACGTATAAGTCCAGCTTGACCGCTGTCACCAATGTATTTACTTTACACTTGATGCAGACGTAATTTGCTTCATCACTGCCAATGTAGACACAAAGGCAGCACCCTGACCGTTGAAACTTGAACAAATCAACATGAACTTCAGCTGCTTCCTCGACGTGAAAGTACGGCTACACCGCTGCCACCAATGTAATTTCAAGGGTTCACTGCAGACTTGTTAAATTCAAACTTCCTTACTTCTTCCTTAGACATAACGCAATTTACAAAAATAAACATTTAACAATCCGCACATGAATCGAGAAATTGTCCAACAAGACAGTTCGTGCATAGAGTTCTGTCCTTGTTGCGTTCTTGTTGGGAAAGACCTCCCTTCGCGCCAAACCATCTTCAATATAAGGGCTAGTTCTCGCTACAAAATATGGAAACTCTTTCGGCAAGGAACGCACGTGTCTCGCACGTGGAAATTGTAGCTAAAGGCCCGCATACCACACTTGGCAAATGTATCTTTGCAGCGTTCGAATAGAACGACGTAATTAGCCCTAATTACAGTCATTAGGTAATTACGGTCAAGTCAGCAAGCAAGAGATGGCAACTTTACAAATAGAAATAATCAAATGTACAATTGAGAAAATTGCATCTGTTTAGGTGCTGTTGTGCTTTGCGTTTTAAATATATGATTGGTTAAGCACAACAGCACATAAACAGATGAAATTTTCTCAATTGTACATTTGATTATTTCAATTAAAAATCACCAATTTTTATCCGTGTACATTTTAACAAGTGAAAATTCAATCATATAACCCCCTTTTTTACAGCACACTTGACGTTTTTGTTTGTAATCAGTGTGCCTTTTTTACAGCTATGGCGTCGTGAAACACAGCTTTATGCATGCAGTCGATTGTTGCTGGCTACTTTGAAACAATTCAACTCAGGTCTGAAAGTTTGCATCTGCGAAATAAATACGCCATTCTATCGTTTCAAGCTGCCAATTTCGAGGCCTCGAAATTAACAACGTAGCTTAGTTTGGTTTAAATCTATGTCGTTTAGCTGAACCACGGATTCTTTCGAACATTTATGAAAGGCCTTGGCTCGAACCCGTACGCCCCTTCTTAAACTATACACTACCTTACACAACTTACACACCTACTTACAACTCTAACACCATCTCTCTCACACGCCTCTGACACCGCTGAGCACCGTGCACACTCGTCACCCTGCTCCACACTGCTCCTACACACACACTAACACCATCTTCAAGATCACAGTCGCTTCTCCCTCTCTTTCCCCCAGGGAAAGTTCAAGTGGATCCGGATCAAGTGGACACACTACTATCTTGTAGGCACCACCACCATCCACGCCTTCTCGCTGTGCACACTAGCTGGCCAGTAGACCAGCGAACCCGATGTTGAGGGAACAGGAACACATGCACCACACCCTCCCACTAATTCCCGCTTCAATCACTATACAATAATTCCCGCTACACTGCAGAATTTTGAAATCATCTTCAGCCGAACAATAGCCCTATCCGCTCGACAACGACAGAAGTTCCTGAACCGTGGACATCTCACGCAGTCAGGGAGCCAACAGCTGCCTAGTCGCATCATATTTCCGGCAATTACGCAGAACATGTTCCCGCGTTTCCACGACCAAGCACTGCGTGCAGGCCGGCGTCCCTACCCAACCAAATCTAAACCGATGCGAGCGAAGGAGAGTGTGTCCCACTCACAGCCTCGACACAATTTTCGCTTCAAGGTATTTCAGTTTATCTAAAAGGAACTGCACACAACATTGTGGCTGCATAGCGTAGAAGTTCCTGGCTACGCCTGCCCTATCCCACCCATTCTGCCACAACTGCAAAGTCCACTGCGCGACAATCGGACGACGCATCCGCGCGGACAGCACCAGGACAACCAAAGGACACCCCCCACTCACTGCCCCTTTGGCCAAACCATCTGCCTGTACATTCCCTGAGTTGCCACTGTGACCCTTTACCCTACAACAATCGACTTTTTAAGCAAAGACATAACACGTGCACGAAGAATGGATCTGGAGTTTGCTGAGTGGTTTTGTTCCCTAATTACAATGGTTAAAACAATGTAAACAATCAAAATGATCGTTCAGGGTCCCGTAACGGCTCGACCAATCGAAAAAGTGGTCTCTCTGAGGATGTAGCCCAGGGAAATTTATGGCCTAGATCATGTTTCAGATTTTAGGTAGGTGCAGTAGTTTTTTCTGAAACGGTGTCACACAAGAACAAGAACAACCACAACCACAACGACAACAAGAAGTGAGCAGTTTTCAAATTTACGTGGGGCTCCGTACGTTTAATCGTGCACGGAAATGCATAAAAGTTGGTATAAATGTATCTTCTATACCTATCTACTATCTGGCCAAGTTTGGTCGAAATATATTGAATAGGAACGGAGAAATTAATAGCTTTAGTTATGCTGGAAAGAGGACTTCAATCATATACATACAAGGCTATCGCCATGTATGATACTCACGTGTTTTCATTGTGGAAAGTTATTTGTGTGGCAGGGTACATGTTTCTTTTCCTTGCAGGGCTAAAGCCATTCACTACGTGGACGTTTCTTTTTCCTACAGTTTGCAGTGGTGCATGTATTGGACGAGTTTCCTTTCGTTTAGTGCTACGACATATGTCACAATTAGAATGCAGGCAATCACTGACTCGCACCAAGAGATGTACATCCACTCAGAAAAGTAGTCCTAGTTTGAAGTATCACTAAGAGACGAAACACGTTAATGCCATTATTGGAATTACCGTAGGTGCATTTAGAACGTTGAAAAAACTGTCCTAAGGTTTTGTGAATTTAAAAATAGGACACTAACGTTCTAATTTTCTCTTAGCCAATGAAAACTCAAGATTGTTGTAAAGAAAAGAGGAAAACAAGATAAACAGCGAAAATTCATACACTAGAAATAACGTAGTACAGTAAGCCACCTTTATGCACTTACGTTTCGTTGGAATGTCATGACCTGGATTCGAATTGGCAACCCAATTCGTCCCCACTACCCAAATCACTGACATAGCGCTTTTATCACTATGGTGGCTCCTCTATGGCTGCAAGTATTCTCACTAGAATGGAGCCCTGGTCACTGCTCTGACCTTAATAACGGGTTCAGCGAGTCATCTTCAGGCCAGTGGAGGAGTGGCCATAGTGATAAAGGCGCTATCTCAGTTATCTGGGGACGAATTGGGTTGCCAGATCGATTCTGGGTCACGCCACTCTAACGAAACGTACGTGCTTAAAGGTGGCTTACTATACCTCGTTATTTCTAGTGTACGATTTTCGCTGTTTGGCTTGTTTGCCTCTTTTCCTTTTATATTTTCCTGTGATTTGTGTATATTTATTTAACGATTGCTGCATTGGACAAAATGGTATATTCAAATTCTTTTTGAAAGGAACACTGTGTTGCATAATGTTGCATAATGTTGCATAACACTGTGTTGCACACAACTACAAACTTGGTGTTCACTGAACGGAAAGATTTAATTGGTGGTGGCCAGTGTAGCTTCATCACGAAATAGTATGGGTTGGTGATAGAGAGAAAGAGAGAGTCATTTTTTTGCGTTGATGGAACTTTGTGAAAGATACACAAGTCGTGGCTCGTGCAACCGGTTGTATTCTAGATGAGGAATATCCTAGAGATGCTTTCGTGCAGTTCCAAAAAATGGCTAGCGTGGCTGCAGAAACAAGACTGCAACTTTCTACCGATAAAAATTTGGATCATCTACCACAAGTGAACGTAACTGAAACCGCAGACAAGCAAGTTAAGCCATTACGACAGCCGTAAATAATTCTGATTGTAAATAAAATCTTGACGATAAGGTTGTTTCAGCGTTTTGAGCGACGACGACAGCAATGCATGGAGTTTGCTGCTACCATTTTTTTTTTTTTTTTGCTGCATGGTACCAGAGCCAAGTACACAGACAAGGCCAACAGTGAATATTGGTCATCTGATTTCTAACAATGATTTCACACTATTAAATTCGTCTTGCCCTGGATGCGTGCTCACCGTTTCACGCTACTAAATTCGTCTCAGATCAGCGCGTGCCGGCCACTTGTTTGTGAGCCTGATTTGCCGCTACACCAAAGCGTGCAGGCCGTACCGAAGCTGGCCAGCAGATAACCCTTGGGGTGGGTTTTCCTTCTACTAGCATAAAACACTGTTTCTTCTTCGTTCTGCTCCCCTACATAATACTTTTGTTGTGGGATAACGACTGCACTACTCAGCCCTCCCAATGGACGCAGCAACCATAGTCGCTGGGAAATGTAAAATCCGCAAAGAGCTGGCCCGGACTGGCCTCATTCAGCCTTGTTCAGCGCGTGCCCAGCGTGAGACGAATTTTGTAGAGCGATTAAATCAGTGACATTGATGGCATTCAGCAGGACCTCCCTCCAGCATATGTGGACTAATACATGCTACCCTGTTAGCTCTAAATCATCGTGGCCATTAGGCTAGTGCAGAGTTTTCATGGTGTGGCCTTCTCCAACCGAAACTACCTAGTCGGCTCTGACAGTACGTAACTTGCTGTGTACTAATCCACCGGGATTCTGTTTCTTTTGGTCGTTTAGCAGACCACTAGTGACATAAGCATTTACCAAACTGCGGAAGGTGCTGCACCACTGCAACAGAAAGAAACTCACGGATGTCAATCGGTCTTTTGGCGTGAGTTAAAATATGGTCAAGAATCGAGATCTACAAATGAAAATTGCTGAAATGCTCTTAACATAACCACTGCACTATTTTGAGAAATAAAAATAAAACTGAAGTCATCCCACATGGTGTTTCTATTATATTTTATTAAAACTTTCACATGCAGTTCAAGAAACTCATCAAGAAAAAATACAAAATATTAAACTCAGAACTAAAAGTTTCATAAAAGTGTCATAGAATTACCACAACGTTAATAAAATCTTCATCATTGCCTTCCAGGAAGATAGGTCGCATTTGCGCACTCAAAAAAACTCCTAAAACTCACATGAATGATAGAGCACCCAAACTCCATTTTAGCTGAGGAGTTAGTATCTAGAAATCTGGAACCAGTCGATGAGTTAGCTGCAAGGGACGCTGGAGATAAAAATAAAAAAAACGCCGTCTTTAGTCAAGCTAATTCTGAGAGAGTAGATTTCGTAGGTCTAGGAAAACGCTGTTTTCTTCAATACCTTCCACTGCAAAACGTATATTAAGGTTGAAAATTGGATGAAAAAATATACCACTCGCTAAACTGCCAACAAATCCCTAAAACTGAGCATTTATTGGTCCAAGAAATTTGCTCTCACATCATTGGCTTGACAAACTACGCTAATATTTTGACCTCCGTGTATATTCAGTGCCCCTTGCAGTTAGCTCAACAACTGGCTCTAGGTACGAACTCCGCAATGAGTAAGGCGATATTGTCAGCTCTCTATACATTTACAAATCACATCTTTTTTTTTCTCCATGCATTAAAGTCTTGGAATGTTCATATTTACAGACTTTCTATAAATCGCAGACACCTTCGTGCTCACATCTTTTAAAAATAAGTTCACAAAATGATGTGTGCAGTGATGGGCGAAAATTATAACGATGTTTGATGGCTATATCATGTCGCATCAAGCAGTATTCGATAGTGGATGATGCCGAGGTGAAATTTAAATACACCTACATTGTTCGGAGGTGTTAATCACTTCGTGTTTTGCTATATTACTTACTATTAGTCACGTATCATTGTTTTCACAATCTTCGTTTGAAGATGGCTTTTTGCTTTTGCAAACCACCAGTACAATCCACAGAAATGCAGCCACTGAACATAGGCCGGAAAAAAAGTAGAAGGTTGTGCTGTAGCCACCAGTCAAATCCCGCAAGCGTCCTACAAAACAAGAAGAAACAATAAAATTGATGCCACGTCATCGAAATCTTAATCTGCCCAATTCATTAATCCTTATCAGCGCCAATAATTATGCATAGTACATAGGTCATTTTTTTTAAGGATTATGAAAATGAAGAAAGGGGCATCATTATTTGACCATTACCCACTCATTGGCTCACCTACACAAGTAGACACAAAAGATGAGATGGGAATACATTACGTGCATTGGAAACAACAATTTCGTTACTGCATCACCATTTGATAGGCGCCATTCTCACCTTGGAATGAGCCGAAATTATTACCCACAAGTGGAGCTACTAGCTGGAAGCCAGCTGAAAATAGCTCAAGCATAGCCAGTTACGGGGTAGTCTACAAGACGTTTAAACATTCCATAGCCAATAGAGGTATCTCAGCAGACTCCGAGGTGAAGCTAGTAGCTTCATCTATCGCCAACAATTTTGGCACGTTCCAAGCTAAAAATGGCATCTATCGAAGCATCTTGTGGTGATGTAGTAGTGCAATTGTGGCATTGGACGTACGTAACGTGTTCCCACTGCTCCTTTTGTATCCAGTTGTTGTGTAGGGGACCCAAAGGTAATACAGCCAAATAAAAATCATTTTAATTGCCCTTAGTTTTGGCATACAGGCCTCTGGCTTTCTCTTCGTACAAGAGTTCTTTGGTCATAGAGCATATGTACATCGTTCATTCTTATTTTTGTACGTTTGTTTGATGATGAAATGCGGATGCATGTCATGTTTCAAAAAAGACTTTTACAACATTCCTGCACAAGTTATGTAAAACAAAAAGCCTCATGTATTTCTTTTGGGTTCAGAGTAATGTCCTTCTGCTCTTCTAACACATCCACGAGGAAACTTACCCAATAAAAATATACTCCCGTAATGGGAGACAAAAGTACCCCAAAAGTCTCTGAATAACGTAAAAAAATTAAAGGGTAAGTTTTCGTTTTGAGTAACCGTACATTTTAAGAAATAATGACATGTGCCACCAGATGTGACGCCATAATATAATAATTATGCCAATGGGTAAACCTGTAAATACGTTTAATTCGCCTAATACGTCATTCATATTGTCACCAACATTTAAAAATGGTGTTTCATAGAAAACGGGTGTGCTACGTCAAAGGAGCGCTATTCCATTTGAACCTACCATAAAATGTTAATCTTATCTATTTCAGGATCATTTGGAATCCCAGCTGTGGGAAACGGATCAATATTGGCTGTGGGAAAAGACCAGTCAGTCCTACCCATAGGAAAACAGCCGTGCCACGGGAAAAGAACAGTCCTGCATATGGGAAAGGTACAACCCTGGCGATGGGAGAGGAACAGCCCTGGCATTGAGAAAGGAACGATCCTGGTTGTGGGAAAGAAACTATCCTGGCTATGGGAAAGGAATGATTCCGACTGTGGAAAAAGAGCAATTCTGAATGTGAGAAAGGAACCATCCTCGCCGTGAGAAAGGAACTATCTGGCTGTGGGAAAAGAACAGTTCCAGCTATGGGAATAAAACAGTCCTGATTGTTGGAAAGGAACAATCGTGAATACAGGAAAAGAACAATCTTGGCCGTGGGAAAGGAACATCAATCCTGACTGTCAGTTCTGGTTGTGGGAAAGGAACAATCCTGGTTGTGGGAACGGAACAATCCTGTTGTGGGAAAGAACGATCCTGGCCGTGGGGAAGGAACAATCCTGGGTATGGAAAAGGAGCAATCCTGGCTATCGAAAAGGAGGAATACTAGCTGTGGGAAAGGAGCAATCCTGGCTGTACGAAAGGAGCAATTCTGAATGTGGGAAGGGAACCATCCTGGCCGTGGAAAGGAACTATCCGGCTGTAGGAAAACAACAGTTCCAGCCCCGAGAAAGAAACAGTCCTGGCTATGGGAAAGGAACAACAATGTCTGCAGGAAAAGAACAATCCTGGCTTTTGGAAAGGAACAATTGAGACTTCAAGCAAAGAACAATCCTGGCTGTGGGAAAGGAACAATCCTGACTATGGCCCAGATTAAAATCGTGCCATTTGTAGAATATCAGTACAGCAAATGACAATTATCTGGACAAGGATCAGTCAAAAAAGAAAACCATGGCATAACCTGTTTCACCCCTGTAACACACACGCAGTTACTTAATGCAACAGAAAATTATAACCTGTACTAATTTGATGACACTAGTCCTACAGAACGACATTAATGCAACGGTGTGTAATATTTATATCAATTAGAAAATCCAAATTCTAACTGAAAATTGTGCTAACTACTTCTTGAAATTGTGTCCATAACCTCTTTAACTTACTTTGCCAACAACAAAAAATAACCATTGTTTTATAGCAAAAATTACACAGACCACTTCGAATTTCATATTCCCACGTTATACTGGAATGTGGGACAAATCGGACTAACAGGAATCAGAGTGATGGATACTAGAAGAACAAGAATGATGAACTCCTGCAGCCAATACACTGAAACAAAAGTTGGACTGGGGCCTAGACTCTAACTGCATCACTGCCTTCTTAGGTCTACAAACCAAGGGTTTTACCAGCCGAAAGTTTTACTGACCATGAGTTTCAACGACCGAAAGTTTTGCCGACCAAAGGTTTTACCAACCAAAGCTTTCACTGACCGAAAGTTTCACCGACCATAGGTTTTACTGACTGAAGGTTTTACCAGCCAAAGGTTTTCCGTCTGAGTGATAATCATTTGGCAGTCAGAACTTTCTTAATTCCTTATAAGGTGGCTGCATTTTGTAGTGTAAAAATTAGTCAAGTTGAGCACTGATATGCATGGTATACTAAGCCAGAGCCTTATTCCTTATTCTTGACGATATCTCTTTATTAACTCCAGTCGGAATTAATTAGTGGGGTTTAATAGTTTGAAATGTTTTATCCGTTACTTTTTCTTACCAAAGCACAGAAGGCTTTTCATGGTTTTAAGATGAGCAACATTCGTTAGAGAACAAAAACTGCTTGGCACAGTAAAGCAACAATTTTTTGTTGTTCGTAAAAATTGTGATAAAAGTACTGAAATAGATTTTGGTTAGATGAATTTAAATTCATTGGTTTGTATCTCAGGAAAATTAGAGGCAGCGTGGTTTATTGGTAATTAAGACGATTATGTAGGGAGTTAAGTTTAGATAATGCAAAAGAGGCAGCCAGTTTTCGAAATTTTTACCATCTTTCACGTGGTGTGGACTTCACACTGCTGGGGCAAAAGCTCAGGCCTACCCTAAAGATTGTGACTTCACTCCGATCCTCAACACTGGACCCTAAATGGACATCATTTTTTCAAGTCCTGAGGCAAGTTGCTTGTCACCCGCAAAGGTCCAAATGACGTAATTTTGACGCAATGATTGCCATGTTTGCACACTATATGGTCAACGATTTGTCAATATCATGTCATATTCGAAATTCGTGTTTGACGAGCAACTTGTCTCAGGTTGGAGTCCAACCTTGAGACTGCGACCTCGATCACCAGTGTGGAAGGGCACGAGGTACTAACCCACACTTTAGTGCAATGTTTCAATGATGCGATTGCTGACAGACAATAACAAACAGGACAAAAAGCCAAATCGGCTGGATAAGTAGTAGATTAATACAGATGCAATCCTATTTCGTTGATTTGGACTTAAATCTCCAACTACCTGAACAGGAATTGAACCCTCAACCAAAGGCTGAAGCTCTACTGCCAAGCCATACACTGACTCCTAAAGGAAATGGCTATGGACAGCCTCAAGCACACACACAAATACATATAAACAAACACTTTCCAATTGTCATTGGAGGGGTGCTGGTTGCTGTACACCTTACACCAAGTGAAACGAAAGAAATAGACCCAGCCTGAAATTATGAATAAACAGGACGGAAAGCTGAATTGATTGTTTTAGTGGTAAATTATTACAGATACAAACCCATTTCCGTTTCCTTTAGGAGTTTAATGTGAGACTGCCTGAGCGGAAATTGAACTCTCAACATTTGAAACCAGAGGCCGAAACTCTACCGCTCAGCCTTAGGGACACGGCCAAAAGGAAATGGCGTAGGCAGCAGTCATATAATGGCCTAATTTGCTGCATTTGCCACATGATGCTGCCTATGGCCGTGACCTTTTGGCCGTGTCAGCACGGCTTAGCAGTAGGCCTTTGGGCTGAAAGGTCGACGGTTCAATTCCCACTCAGGCAGTCCGACATTTAAGTCCAAAAGGCAACGTAAATAGGTTTGCATCTGTATTCATTGTCATACAATAAGGAGATAGAAAGAAAGAAGGAGTACAGGATGGGAGAGGGAAAGAAGAAAGGAACAACAACAACCTCATAAATCTTATGGCGAGAGAAAAACTAACTTTCAAGTTTTGGTGCGGAAGAGTTGGTGTTCAGGTTTCTTATTGCAAAACTAGGGTTTTCCTGTTGGGTTCCAAATACTAAACATGGTATCATGGTCCAGTGTGGAAAGGGTTCCGTAAAATTCCTATCATTCATAATTTTCGAAAATTTATCAATAAGTAACGTTTGAAACCTAACAAAAGAATTGTTTTTGCCTGTTGGCAGTGTGAGCTATTTCAATACTGCTTGTACCATTTATACCATTTATACCATGAATACCATTCATGGGTAGAGAATACCATCTTCTAGCATTGCTTTGGCCGTTTCAGTTTGAATTCTCTCACTGTAAGATCCCATAATGCTGACGGAAAATGACCACGGTGAAACAACGTTAATAGCAATGTTCAAAGAACATTCAGACATGTCTGCACCAAGAGGATAGCTACCAGACACCCAGAAAAGTAGATGTCAATAGGTTCTGCACAGCTGTGTGAATCTACAAAGTTAGCAAAGTTAATACCGTACCAATGTTAAAACACTTTAATGAGTCAAGTTTGATTTTATCAATATTTTACAAAATATTTTCTTACCGAGTAGGGGACCTGTCACCAGCAGTGCTGTTGCTTTTATCATTTCACTCAAGCCAAGAGCAGTTGGAAACTTTTTGGAAGGTTGGCTTGAGGCAAGAACTTCAAAGTAGATGACACGGAATATACCGTACGAAAGTCCAACAGCTACGCAGCTCCCAGCCACCAAGAAATAATTGTGAAATGATCCAATACAGGAGTACGCAGCAGTGTTGAACACAAGAACCAGGATACAGAGAGCTTCAATGTTGGGGCAACATCTTTTGCAGAATGTTAGTCCAATCCCAGTCAGAAGGCGTCCACAGAGATCTGCGGCCGACATGATGGATACAAGTGTTGCAGCCTTCAGCCGGGACACTCCAACTTCATTTTCACCGAAGTCTGGAAGGATGATGGCAGTCTCGAAGGAAAGTGCCGATTGGATGGCGCTTGCGCAGGCGTTGACTAGAAAGGTAAGATCCATAAAGACTGACAGGTCGAGAGCATTTACCAAAGACTGGCAGCAAGAACCAATTGTCGGACGTTTTTCTTCATGCGAAGACTCCTCTTCAATGGCGTCATTAGGTATCCCTCTGCCCGATAGATCGGCTGAGCAGTAGAACTTCTCGTTGACAGATCTGGATCGGGATAAGGAACGTTTGCGGATGAGCACAGAAGTTTCATCGTTATCATTATTATTTGCTACAACGACGGATGCCCTCTTGGTTTCCTCGGTGTCCTCTTTTGTTTCTCGAGCTACTAAATAGAGCAAGTAAGTCACGAGGTAATAGAATATAGATACTCCTGCCAATATCAAAGCCATTCCGTTTAGTCCGTATGAGTCTGCCGCGAGCTGCAAAAGAGGCGGAAATGCCATTCCACCGACTGCACCCCCTGTGATGACAATGCCACTGGCCAGGGGGCGATTCTTCTCAAAACACTGGCCAACTGCCGAATATGTCTGCATCATTGACAGACTAGTGCCCAGGGCTAGATTGAGAAATAAACAAACAAAATCAAATAAAGGTTATAGAATCAATACAACAACTGCATCGACGAACCATTCATACCAGTCGCTATGTCTGGCTGGACCTGAAAATAACAAAGTAAAAATTTGGGATTTAACTTTTCATTATGGTCTTGTAACTGCAAACAGCGGCTATCCCAAAGTTGAAACTGCGTAGATAGGTACAGGATTAGAATTATTAAGTAAACACCATTAAAAACACAATGTGCAGGTTTGTAGTTCATAACAGTCATTATTTCTGCTTCTTTCTGTGCTACGTTGGCTTTTCCAGTAGTTTGTTGATCTTGTAAGAGTACAAAAATAGTTTAAATCCATACATAACAAGCATTATTCGGCAAATGTCCATGATCCAGAAATGACTACATCATAATTCAATACAAATTACTACAAAAATAATTTTTTTTCCTATATGGATCTTACAGCAAAACATTGTTCTTGTCAACATTTATTCCAACCACATAAGCACCAATTGTTTTTTTTTTTTTTGCTTTTTGCAACTTTTCATCGAAAAAGGCTGGGTGCTGGAAAGAAATCATCTTAACGTGCATCTGTTTAGTTTAGCTAGCTGATCGTCTGGCTGTAGGAAATGCGGAACAATTACCTTCCAAAGTCAAATTTTTCCAACTTTTCATAGTAACGCTTAAAAGAAAAAATATTTTCCCCTCTCAAAATAGTCAGAGAACAATTTTTTTTAATGGATTTAATCGTTCAATCGGATTATTACCATTATCCAATCGTGTTTTGTTTTTTTTTTGGCAGAAAAGATTGTGATTTGCTGGTTAAAAATAAAAAGTTAAAAGATAATTAATTCCGAACGTCAGAGGAAATTATTTTGCAGGCTGAAAGGACTGAACTCTGCACCACACGTAACTTTCAAAAAATTTCGCCGGTTTGAACTGAAACAACTTCCACTTGTTAATTTGGAATTATTTCTAGACAACTATTCAATTCAGCTTGTATCCTGCAAGTGTTTTCTAGTCCTATTTATTTTTTACGTTCAGAAAGCTCATTAGCCAAGGAATTTTTAACTTACCACACATCACACCCCACGACACAAACACGAGCTCTACTCGGTGACTGAAGTAGCAGAATAATAGTCCCGAAGTGGTGATTACGTCGCCACACAGAGTGATCCAGTAGCTGGGTATTCGTTTGCTAAGCGTGGTTCCAATGGGAGCTGCAATCAGACAAAAGCGATAAATTAATACAAGGCTGTCTCGCGTACGGACATCACTCAGATTTGTTGTTTTACATGAATTGGATCTTTCATACCACCTAATCAATATTTCTCAAACAATGCTCATGGACGGTTACACATGATGACTTTTCATCATATTTTACGGGTAAACAGCTAATTCTCAATGTTTGCAATGACATTTCTCAAGGTCATGTCTCAAGGATGGACATTCGTGATAACGTTGTCTGCACACAATTATAAGACGGAAAACCACACGGGCTTGTCCACATACAGCTGAAAAACGGCCATTTTAAGAGCTACCTCTCTGTTAAAGCTGTTCGTATTAAGACGTAGAGGAATACGTTCTCCAATAAGACGATTGCTGTTATTATCACCATAATCGAAGTTAGTTCCGTTCAGTCGTTTGCAGTAATGCGATACGGAATTAATTTTGACTGAAATAAAATTAACAAACGTATGCGGCACACTCATTTGGACCCGTCCTTATGTTACGTCACACTCAGAGGGTGGTGGTTGATTTATTGTGATAATTGTGACACACCCCCCCTCCCCCGGGCCCCCGGCGCTGTTTCCAAAGTGTGACGTCACAATCTAGCATCACATTTTGGTTTTTACACCACTTTAATTTTTTGGCGTACCATTTAGAAAAACAATTGTTCAGATGGAATTTCGGTTACACATACAGACAAAAACTCCCAAGATTTAAACCCAAATGTTGGACCCAAGAAAAAAAAAATTAATGGAAGTAAAGCAAATAAGGCCGCCAAACATTAATTAAGTGGTTCTCGAGAGCGGTACTAAAAAAAATTATGCGAGCGGGAGGTGTTTTTTTTTTTACGTTTTATTCGTGGTTTGTCAGATGTGGGCGATGGCTTTTTTTTTTTGTACCAATCAAAACAAAATCATTAGCTTACATTTTGTTGTCGAGTCTATCTTTAATGCCAGGATCGGCAAGGGTAATGTTTGGTGAAAGTGCTGATGCATGATTGGTACTTTTTTTTTAGACAATGTCATAAAAAAAAGTTTCATACACTAAGAAAAAAAAAAACTCATGCGTGCGCTCCTGAGAACCACTTAATTAATTTTTAGTGGCCTAAAAGAAATTATGACAGTATTAAGCAAATGTAAAGTACTTTGAAGTATAACATTTGGAAAAGGGGGGGATTGCAGAAGTGTGACGTAATTATTAAGGGGTGTTTTAAATTTTGTGAGGGTGTTTTTGTGACATTTGTGACGTTGGAGGTGTTTCAAAATGCTTCAAAAATCGTGAAGTAATATATACGTACTGCCCCTGGGAGGAGGATGGATGGTTGATTTATTGTGATACAGAAGTGGGGGAAGGGGGAGTTGATTTCAAAATATGACATCACAAAATATGACGTATCACATTTTGGCGTTCACATCGCCTTAATGTTTTGGCGTACCGTATTATAAACATGTTTAATTCAACAAATTGTTGGGAGGTAGCCTTCACCGCTGCGCGCAACCTTCTTTGCAATGCTCCACTCACAACATGCTCCACTTTGCCTGGCTGTGCGTGGGCCTGAATTCGCAAGGTGCGTAGTTGGCTATGGGATGTCTCGATGATGCTGTCCACCTTTTGCATTAAGCTGTGGACTTCCCCTTTAAAATCTTCATAATCCGTCGTGGTGCCATCTAGTGGCAGTGATGTATGGCAAGCCATTCCGTCTATTACTACAGAATTACAGATATCTTTTAATTTAATTGAAGATATCTACAATTCTTTTAAAGATATCTGTAATTCTTTAAAGATAACAAAAAACATTTGCAGATATCTGTAATTCATTTAAAGATATCTGCAATTCATTTAAAGATATCTGTAATTCTTTAAAGATATCTGCAATTCATTTAAATATATCTGTAATTAAATTAGAGATATCTCTAATTCTGCAATAAACGACGGAATGGCTTGCCGTAGTGATATCGTTAACGTTATAGCTTGATCCCAGGTGCACGAGGACGTATCAAATTTTCACCCAATAATTAGGGAGACGTGTGACTTGTTTGTTTCTTTAAAAGAAAAGTCGTTAGTGTGAATACCTTTGCTTGATGCAAACAAGTGCTAGATAGCAACTAGATGGCGCTAGATTCTGTAGACTTTCATTCGGTGGCAACCTGCCTTTAAGGATAGTTTTTAAAATACAAAACCTCCAGGACTTCGGAGCACTCATTCACACTCCAACTCAGCGCAGTGCAGTATCGGACTGAATCCAGCTGGCCGGTTGAATTCAGTCCAACACTGCCCTGAGCGAAAATTTTTCGAAGTCCCTAATATATCTAGACTAGCTGAACTACCCGGCTTCGCTCGGGTGGTATAATTTTGACCTTTACTAAATATTTCCCTGAGTTTCCAACAATTAGAAATGAAGCTGTAGCCAGCGGATAGACTGGCCTTCTCCCCTACCTACTCCCAATCTACAGCATTACAATGCAAAGAGCCGCTCCACCCGCCCCGCCCCGCCCCCCCCCACACAGTATATTTATCATTCGTATGGAAACGCCTATTAAAACACGATGGAAACCTTTGAGTTTCGCCACTTTTCGCGTGATTCGTACTGAGAGCCCAGGAAGCGGTAATACATGTTACCGATTTTCTACATTCGTCCTGCTTTCGGTTTCGTTTTCAAGAATAGTGGCATCTAGTGGGCGGTCTTCGAAGCTTGTTCTCGCGTCCGCGTGCTGGACACTATATTGATAACAACCAGGCAACTACGACAGGGAAAGCCTCAATTCCTTTCAAAGATAACAGTATCCTCCCCTACTTTGGTTCTAGTTTCGTTTTGCTAGTGGTTTCGTTTAAGAGCGAGTTGTTAGTAGTGGCATCTAGTGGGCGATCTGAGAAGCTCGCTCTCGCTCCGTCTGGTCACTCTCGCGCTCAGCTCTTCGGTTTTCCTGGGCAACTCTCTCTTATAGTATAGGGTTCTTGCACGTCTTTTATCACACGCTTATCTTTCGTAAAAGGGTAAATTTCCTCGTTAATTTTCGTTGTTCAGGTGATGCGCTCATCAGATGATTTTTAATTTTTCGATCTAGTGCCTTCGAAAACTGACGCGTTACTAGTTACGTCACCCTGTCGCTTGAACCAATCATGTAAATCTGCCAGATTTCGTAGCATAGTTCCATGATCAGACTTTATCTCAGCGGTTGTTTGGACATATAGCCCCCAAATAACGCCTTGGGCAGAAACCGTGTAAGCGAACAAGCCAAGCTCACCAAGGTAGGTTAATGAGGCTAACTGAGGGGACAGGGGGATAAACACTACAAATTCTTGACTATCTAGTAATCAGAAAGGAGTTAGAAATTGAGGGGGGGGGGGGGTTGCATTTTTTGTATTAAGTTTGTGTTTTCGGTTCTATTATTCTGCAAATTGTGTGCTACTAATCTGTTTGTTTGTAGACGATCAGTTTACGCCGGTCGTACGATAAATTGTACACAAGAAGAAACTGTTCGTGACTGGACGAAACTGGATGAGGATAATCATATCTTACATCTGTTATGATGACCTGCTATGTTACACTTTCTCAACTGTCAAATCTTTGAAGGAATAACAGACTTAAACCAAAAGCTTCAATGTGAAGTTTCTTTATAATAATAATAGTAATAATAATAATAATAAACTCTTTATTTGCCAATGTAATAACAAAAACGGTTAGAAGGTGTGGTTCTGGAGGAAACCGCTTACAACTAACCAGTATGTTATACATCTGAACAATGGCATAATAAAAATCAAGAAGTGGATGTAAAATATCATGTCGTGCTTAATATAAAAAAAAAACAACAAAACATTTGAATTACATATGTTAAATTTCTCACCCATAGAACAGAGACTCAGTGCCATCACAACATCGCTTTAGCTTCCAGCTTCACTTTCCTCCATCTGGTCTCATAGCCAGGAAGGGACTTGGTGAAAGCTTTTTTTTTAACTTTTGCTTAGCCTTAGAGCCCCCGCGCACTAAGCAACCAAGCTGCGCGACCAGGTCGCTGCGGTCGACGAGAATGCTTAAGGTATACGTAGCACCGCACACTTGGCCGTAGCGGCCATCCCAGTCGGCCGTAGCGGCCATCCCAGTCAGTCGCAGCGGCCACTGGGATCCCAGGCGACCGCAGAGCGACCATACTTAATCCGTGTTCATTTTTCACTACATGATCGGGAATTATCAATGAAAAACGGAGGTATCCGCACGGCACGTCGCCGTGTTTTTTTTTTTAGCCGCGACGACCACTGGCTGCACGACCTGGTTGCCCAGTGCGCGGGGGCCCTTAAGCACAGGGAATTGGCATCGCACATCACGCGCCACAGGGATATTAATAGTCTATATCCATGTGGCGCGTGACATGCGATTAGATGTCAAATCCCTGTGGCCTGAAGTCATTTGAAGCAAACTGAAGTTCAATGAGTGAGCAAGAGTGACTGGAGGGGCAAATTTCTAACGAGTGGGCTTAATGCACCTGCTGCACTGGATTTTTTTTTTATGTTGCAATCCTTTTGTGACACTACTGAAAATATCGGAAGTATCAAGAAAAAAATACAAATATAAATACAAGAAAACAAAATTTCAGAACAAGAAATAAGTATATTGTAGAAGAAATATCAGAAATCTTGCAACGTATCAGATATATCCCGGTCACTTACACCACTAATTAACTAGTGTCTCTCAACACCAGACCAATTTTCACAAATGACGGAAACACTTCAAGTAGGCTAAACAAGTCTTAGTAATGACCCACTAGATTGTCTGAATCTATTTTAGGTTTAAGTTGGATTGAATCCGGTGTTCAGCATTTGAACATAATTTGATATTCATTGGCACCAAGAGGTTATAAATACCTGCACGGCCGTAAGGTCTGAGGGTATCCATGTTGTAATTCTCCCTACATATTCCACAGCTTGTCACAAAGTTGACTTGGCTCGAAGTTGCTATTCTCGCTTCCCGGCTCTAGGTCAGGTCATTCACCATCGTCAGAATCCTATTTCACTAACTCGCCCGTGTGACAACTGGCCTACCGGGAGGCGAAATTCGAAATTTCTCCCCAATTGGCCTTAATTTGAAAAGTCGAAACTGGTTATTCTCTTCAAGCTCGTTTCAAACGCTCTGACTTGCCAATTCTGATTTCCTTAGACCAATCACAGTACGAATGCCATTTTCACACTTATTTATACGGTAAAAACCTACACAGCTTAACTTTTAATGCACCTTTTCCACAAAAATAATGACATGGATTAGAACAGTAGCGTGCACAGACTCCTGGGAGGGCAGGGGCGACTGTTAGTAAAGGGCACAACAAGTTTTACTACAATTTTTCTAGGGGCACCTTTTTTAGACTCACTCATTTTTTACCCTTTTCCGCCCCTTTCTTGGCCTTTTCTACCCACTTCCCGCCCCCCCCCCCCCTTTTTACACGTTTTTAGACCTTTTTACCTTTTTTAGGGTTTTAGGCCTTTTGTCAGGCACCGCAGCACCAGTGAATGTCGCCACAAAAGACCATTTTGTTTTTCAAAAAGGGTATTTTGCGAAAAGGGCAAGGGCAATACTCCCCCCCCCCTACCCCCCGCCTGCCTCCTGTACATGCCACTGGATTAGCAAGTTAACTAGCTATCGCACCTTACCTCTGCCGAGCGTACACGGGATCCTGGCGGCAGTTGCGGCTACTAACGCCGTTGGTAATGCTTTGTGTGAGAAGCAGCACGGAGGCCAAGCAATATGAGACATTAGTAGCCGCACCTACCCCTAGGGCCCCGCGTACGCTTGGAAGAGATAGATGCAATATCTTTTCTAAACTATGGTAATAACGATCACTCGTTCAATAACTGGCCGTATGAAGGTCGTTACTTAAAGTGGCACTATCACCGATTGAAAAGGAACAAAAACATCACGACGCCATCTAGCGGCGGTGATATTGTTAATCTTTACAGCTTACACGAGGACGTGCCAAATTTTCACTCATTAATTAAGGATGTCGTGGCTTGTTTGTTTCGTTAAAAGAAATGCCGTTGTGCATTCCTTTGCTTGGTGCAAGTAAACGCTAGATAGTACTAGATACACTAGATGTTGCCAGATTCTTCCCCTTTCAATAGGTGATAGTGCCACTTTAAAACGAGTAGTGGAACACGGGTTAGAACTATCTTGGAGACGCCTTACTCCTTTATACTACTTCTGGTGGCGCTAATTAATTCAGAGCGCATATGCGCAGAGCGCAAGACGCTGGGGTGATCAGTGGTGTACCTCAGGGATCGGTTCTTGTTCCTCTCCTCTTCGTCCTTTTCTTGGATGACTTGAGCCTGGATTTCAATAGTGTAAATTGGGCAAAGTTTGCTGACGACTTGAAGTTGCATAAAGCAACCATCTGCCGAGCTGACACCGATCTTCTGCAAATCGGTATAAACGAAGTAGTTAATTGGGCGACAACATGGCAACTCCCACTGGCGTCTGGTAAATGCTACCGATTCCATATTGGGACAGGACCAAATCTAATTGATTACTGTATAAACGATAATGTTTTAGCAAATGTCAGCTGTACCAGAGACTTGGGGGTATGGTTTAACTTCGATTTGAAACCTTCCTTGCACTGCTGCAATATCGCTTCAAATGCTAACCGACGCTCAGCAATGGTTAGACGCTGCTTCACATCTGGTGACACTAGGGTCAAAGTTTTGGCCTTCAAGGTTTATGTTCGACCCATGCTCGAGTACGCGAGTCAGGTCTGGTCGCCTAACCTGCTGAAGGATGTCGATAAAATCGAGTCTGTTCAGCGAAGGTTTACAAAAACACTACCGGGTTTGCGAAATTTACCCTATCATCTTCGATTGAAAACTCTCAATTTAGACTCACTCGAACTGAGATGCCTTAAGGCAGACTTAATTTTAACTTATAAAATTCTGCATCATTTACTTCCATTTGACCTGCCTCTATTTGATTTACAAACATTTACAAAAACGCGTGGCACCAGCCTAAAACTCGTCCTGCCTCGGTTCAAGTTAAATTGTCGGAAGTTTTTTTTCTCCTGCCGTGTGGTTCCGGTTTGGAATTCTCTCACCGAAGACCTTGTCTCCGCGCCTTCTGTCTCCCATTTTAGGAGGCTTTTGGGGGGTGTAAACCAACGAAGGTTTCTTTTGAGACCAGAACATTATTTTGATAAGGATTGTGATTCATCATGAAACTTAATTTTGATTTTGACTACCATACAAATTGCCAATTGCTTTTGCTGTTAACATTTTTGCAGTGACATCTTCTTTTGCTTTCTTTTTAGGTGCGCTGTTAGTGGCCAGCATGTCTGACCCTTTCTCACCTATTGCACTTTTGGTACAATAAATCATATATTATTATTATTATTATTATTATTATATAAGTTTCCGCACGAGGCTTACGGCGGTGGGCTTGCAAGTACTGGCGCCCGAGGACCCAATATTAATGTGCCCTCTTCCCTCCCAACCCCTTCCAAGAAATACCCCTAGACTCCTCTTCCACCGGAAAAAATTCGTCATTTAGCAGGCTAGATTCTCGTTCGTTATCGGAATTAATCAGACAAATCGATCCGCCAAATACTTAAAGGGACACCCGGCCTGCCTTATAACATTCCGCGTGCCAAATTACAGCTACGCGCAGATCGTCATCCGATCAATTAAAGCGCCAAGGTCGGCTGGGGTGGTAGCTGCGTTTCTCGCATAACTGCTGTCTCGGTTGGCTTTGGGAATAGTACACAAGACAGAATCAAGTCAACGATTGTGTCGTTACAAACCGGAATGATTCTCGTATTTTAAAATCACAATTTATAATTTTCTAGGCTAGTGTCTTATAATTTTGCTTCGGCGATCTATTGGAATAATTAATTTTAATTTTTACCGTATTAGTCTATTAGATTTTAGATCTCATCGTAATTATTAGAAAATTAGTAGATGTACACACAGAGATGAAACGTCGTGTATGCGCGCAATGCATCATATACTGCAGGATGCAGTAAATAAAGTTAACAATTATTCAACAGAAAATCTCCTAGACGCCACATTTTAAAACGGGTTTTTAGCAAGGGAAAGACTAACGGTAAGTAAATAGACCTTTGGGGGCGTACTCGACGTGGTGGATCGAAAAAAATGGCGCAGGGAGGTATATCCCTTTAAAAATAAAAAAAAATTGAAAAAAAACCAAACTATTATCACATACGGGACAGCATGTTTTGAAGTATAACTGTAAATATAATGCCGTCTACAATTTTGCAAGGGCTGCCTGCGTGATTTCCATTCTTAAAATAAATATTGAAAAAAAAATTGACTTAAAAAAAAGACTAAGAAATCAAAATTTCCCCCCAAATTTTTGCGCGTTTATAAATTTGACACTTTAGGCGCCCAGGTGTAGCGGTCTATTACCAAGTCTGCCACTGCTGTCATTATTTGCAACATGTATTCCTTATCTTTCATATCAGATAGTTGATGTTCATTTGTATCAGCACTCAATTTGTGATCGAAGCGTTATCTTAAAAATAATAGACGGCATACCAACAGAAGCTATTGTAGTACATTATCAAAACATAAATTTCCGATAATGGGGTTTTAAGTCAAACTAACGTCATACCGCTGTAGAGTGTGGTCGGCTACCAACAGACCCGTCGGCGGGTTGAAATATGAATTTTCTTTCTTCGTTTTAACAAGACCAGAATGTACATTACGAATGTTTGGTGGTCAGCCATTATCTTGTTGATCATTACAAAAGGTAAGCGTTACAAATTATTTGAGAGAAAAATATTTGTTGCATAATATTTTGGCAGTTCGGCTTAGGGATGATTTGTTTTAGTATTTATGTCAGTTTGTTAAGCTGAATTTGCCACGTAATAAACCGTAAACAAAAAAAGACTTCGTCGTTTAGAAAAAAACGCTCATTAGGGCTAGTATCCCCATGGAATTCATAGCTGTGAAGGTAAAGAACGGACTGGAGTAAGAGTTCACTCGAACAAACGAACTATAAACCTGCATACTTGCAAACCTACAAACCTGAACATCTTTCAATATCTTTAGATAAACAGAACAAAGTAATGAAGGTGTTGTGGGAAACGTCACATGGGCGAAAAAAAATACGAAAAAAGGAAAAAACTAAGCATCGCCGTATAGAAAAAAAATCCATTAGAGCTCGTATCCCCATGGAAGTCACAGCGTTGCAGTTAGCAGATCAGAATTCATTCGAAACGAAACCAGCTGTAATAATTAATGATCTTCATTTCCACGGAACAAGGAAAGCACATCACAAAGAAAGAACCTTCATGTTTCACAAATTAGAAATGCGCACACAACATAAACACACAGCAACTCACACGAAACATAATTAAAACATAAACTAGCATCATAAAGCAAATACCAAAAAACCAAAACGCCTGTGGAATAAATACATAAGAACTGGGGCATGCCAACCAAGACAAGTACACATGCTGCATACACGCACGCGCACGCACACGTGACAGTTTTCAAACACAAAATGGAAAAGAGGAAGAATGGAAACTAGCAGAGGGAAGCTAAAAAAAAAAAGGTGGAAAGGAAAGCACGAGTTGCCTTATCCTATACTATAAGAGAGAGTTGCCCAGGAAAACCGTAGAGATGAACGCGAGAGTGACCGACGGAGCGAGCTTCTCAGATCGCCCACTAGATGCCACTACTAACAACTCGCTCTCAAACGAAACCACTAGCAAAACGAAACTGGGACCAAAGTAGGGCAGGACGAAGTTGAGCATCTCTTAGCGTACATACAAAAAAAAATGCATTTTGAACGATAATTTACCGCTAAAGAAGAACCAAGGAAATTTACTTTAATGTTAATTTGCCGTTACTTAGCTAAAGCCAAGGTGTCTCAGGTGTCTCCGTTGGCCTAGAGAAGAACTGCAAAGTTTCGAAGACCGCCTATAGATGACACTACACGACGAATCCTTGCGCCTCACGGCCATCATACCAAAAGATGACGGTCAAGTGCATACATTTACGAACAATATCTCCTTCTACTCTTTGCAGTTTTAAAAAAAATTGGTATCTTAGCGTACATACCAAAAACATAATGCAATTTCAACGTTAATGCACCGCTAAAGAAGAACCACGGAAATTTGCCATCGCTTACCTAAGAAGCAAATATAAGGACCGAAGCAAACTGGGATCGAAGCTAATTTTCTTCCCCCGCATTAGGATCCCGGGTGAAGCCGGGTACTTCAGCTAGTACCTTATAGAATTTGTTTGTGTTTTGTCTTTGGATAGAGGGCCGCACTGGGAAGCTCATGAGACATTGATGTCAGGGCCTGGCATTATTTGTTGGGGGACATGTGGAATACATTGAAATACTTCGCCTCCTTCCCCCTCCCCGTTCCATCCAATCATTGGTAAAGACGGTTCGAGTTTCACTACTTTTTTCGCGTCTATGTATTCAGTTCACAAAAACTGTAGCTTTGTTGCCTGCCGTGATGGCGTGGCGGGCAGGGGGTTACTCGCTAATTGTAATTACGACTGAAAACTGACGACACGAAACGTCCCTGACTCACAATCACCGTTGTTTCTGAGAACACAACCAGTCATCATCATGCATTGTTCGGCCAGCGTGTGTACAGTACGTACTTACGTATACACGATGATTATGGTGAAAATACATAATACCGAAGCTATTTAACTAAATACTAGCTGAATTACAGTTGGTTTTTCTTCTTCTTGTATTATGAAGTCAATTTTAAAGTAAGACGTAAGAATTGTTTGGTTTTTATTTATTTTTTTGAAATTTTATTTTAAAAAATTTATATTTTTGACTTGTATCAGCCAAGTTCATAAAATGGAATTTATGAGAGATTTTATATGAATTAAAGCGTGAAACTGTAGATTAAAAAAAAATTATCCAATGGACGAACAAGTCTTCAGCTGACTTTAATCGCAGCCGTGGGTTAAAAATAGATAACCGCTCGTTTCTCACCAATTTGTTTTTTTCCTATGTGTTTTATATTATTATGTTTGCCTGCACAAATGTACTTATATTGCTACGTAGCCTGTACGGCAATGTACTGCTTATTCAATTAATGTAAAGTAATGTCTTCGGTCTCATATGTTTTCTAGCCCCCCCCCCCCCAACAAAAAATTGGCCGGGGACTCCAGGGCTGCAGCCTGTCCGAAGATATAGTTTGTTCCACATTATGTTTCCAGAAAATGAATGGATGACGAATCGTTTCCTTGCACTAAGAGTGCAAAAACATGTGGAAATCACACTTGTAGACTCTACACAGTTACTGTTAGAGTTTACGAATGGGATGTTTACGGATTTTCTGCACTCGTAGTGGAAGAAAACGAGGAGTCATACAGTCAGTTTTCTGAAAACATAATGTGGAACAAAGTATAGGTATAGCTCCGATATCGATGTCAATATTTCGTGAAAAGTTTTGTGTTTGTAGTTTGTGTCATCTTTCCTCACGTTTATCCCTTATCGATAGCCCCTATTGGATTCGTTATTTATGGGAGGTATTTGTTAGTTTCTACGGAGGATTTTGCTGTAAAAAAAAGTGGCAACTTTCTATTACCTCGACCCTCACCTTAAAATTATCTATCTTGGGCTGATTTGGAGTCAGTTCCCCTATTTACAAGGCTCCCTCCCCATCCCCTGGTTTCACTTTCATCCTCCCCCTTCCCACCACCCGAACACGGGAAATGGAGCTTCAACACAAGCATTCATATGTTTTGAAAAACGCCAACCCCTACTTCTTGAAAACGAAGCTGCATGAAAAAAAAAACGGAATTGTGCAGAAACGTACGGAGTTTCGATTTGTGAATTATAATAAGACATTTAGTTTTACCCTTGTTCGTCCTTTCAGTTATCTAATTATTTCTTAATATTTTTTTTTTATTAAAGGCTACAACGGTATTATAGATGCATGTTTTTTCCAAGAAGATTTCTGCGGTTGGAAAGATATTTCTGCCGATCAGGAGGCTAGTTGGAACATTCAGCCAACAGACACGGACGCTTCAGGAACAAAGGGTACGTAAACGAGAACAGGTTGACTGGGATTCATGTAACCTTTTCTACTAACACTGACAAATGTAACGTTCTTTTTTTTTTTCATGATTAAATCATTCATTGGGGTCAGGGCCAAGAGGCATTTGTATAGAAAACTCAAAGAACAAAGAATAAAATATGATTAAAATAAACCATTAGGCCTTAATGATAAAAAAAAATATATATATAACATTGCACACGCTAAATAATGAAGACTATACTACAATACCCTTCCAAACCATAAAAGCGAGTTTTACTTTTGTAAAATTAGAGAAAAGGAATTGATTTTGGAATTGGCTTTAAGTTTATTAAGTTACAGTTAATTCATTAGAAAGTTGATCTGTTGTGTGCGGGGCCAATGACCTTCAGCACGGCGCAGTTCGTTATCCATCTTTAGAAAAATCAGCCACTTGTAATTCTTTGTTTTCTTTAACCCTTCCTTACCCAGGTTATTATTTAATTTCAACGTCCAAATTTTCGGGGCAAAGAAGCACATCAACTTTGGAGTATTCCTCTATCCTCACGACAGATGGCTGTCTACGACTGAGACTATTCGAAAAAGGAGGTAAGGGTTGACCTCTTTATTATCTGTGAATTGTAGCTCTCCGGTAGAATGGGGCAATCCCCGACCCCAGACCTAAAGTTAAAGAGTAAAACCTGACAAAAGTAGACTTATAACTGACTTTTTAAATATTTTAAAGGCATAAAACTGAGTTGTTTTTACATACGATTTGTTTTAAAAGGGTATGAATGAATCCAAACTACTAAATACAGAAGCAACCCTATTTACATTGCCTTTTGGACTTAAATGTCAGCCTGCCTGAGCGGGGATTTGAGCTCACGACCTTTGGAACCAAAGGCCCAAATCCTACCACTAATCCATACTGACACGGCCAAAAGGAAACGTTTACCATTCAACAAGCACACATCTACATAATAATTCTGGAGAGCTGATAAGAAAAGAGCCAATAAGAAAAAACAGTAAAAGGCCGTACAATCACTTCCCCCCTCCTCACGCCCGCATTGCAAGTGGACTCTCCCATTCTACCGGCCCCGTGAAAGACCAGCCAGGCGGGAGTGGTCGATCAAGACCGGGCACGTACGTCGGCAAACAGGTTTAATCTGAAAAATGTCGGGAAGAGTGCCGGGAAAATGTGTCGGGAAAAGTGTGTCCGTAAACTTGATTCATGGCCGGCCCCGTGCATAGCACGGGCTTCCTCTAGTATACACATAAACATCGTCTCTCCAATCAGCACTGGTGGGACGCTTGAATGCATGCCATACACCAAGTAAAACCGAAAGGAACGCACAACAAGCGTGAAATAACCTTCATTCAAGTCCAAAAGCCAACGTACACGCATCTGTATTTATTTTACACTTATCGAGCCCATTTGGCTTTCCATCCTGGTTAACTTTTAAATGCCCCCACCCTGCTTAGCTGAATTCCTAGACTCCATTCTGAATTAAATTTTTTTGCTATTTCCCCCCCCCCCCCCCACCCCCAACAAAATTCCTGGTTGCTATTACTGTATTATTTCAGAAAGATTACTGAACAGGAACAAGAGAATGGACTTTAAAGGATTCCTACTGAATAGATAATTTTTTGGTGATTTGGTGGGGGGTGGGGGGGGGGATGGAAGGTGGATCAGTACTGGATATAAAATGAAGAAATTTTAAGGTTTTTGGGGAATTCTGAAATATTTCTACGATTTTACCCTTGAATATTACGTTAATCAGTTTTCGAGTATAACCAAGGTATAGATTTTTTTTAAATTGTGTACGTGGTAAACACATTGGGTGACGTACTGCAAGGCCCTAATGTTTTAAACGCTTCTAGATACAAAATGAAACACCTGAAAACCTCTGCACACAGTCAAAAGACTCGCATGTTTTAAGAAAGATTTTGAAATTTCGAATGTTTGGGACTAATTTGTTGCTAGGAGGCATGTCTAGCTAAATTGTCAACCCAGTCAGTACGCAGTATAACCTTTTAAATTTTTTCACTAAAGCACAAATATTCGATCGCAACAGACAAAAGCATAAAGGCTAAAAAAAAGTGATTAGTTTTCAAAATGAGGGATAATAACGTTACCAAACTTGTAGTTGACATTTTCATGCGATAATGCAAATTAAGGGTAATTTTGCAAAACCTTTAGGTTGACGCTGTATGCGACAATGCAACCTAAGGTTAATAATGTTACCAAACCTTTTAGTTGACATTTTTACGCGACAATGCAACCTATGGGTAATTTTTGCACAACCTTTAAGTTGACGCTTTTATGCGAAAATGCAGCCTAAAGGTTATCCAAATGCAGCCTAACGTCATCAAATCTTTTGGTTGACATTTTTATGCGACAACGCAATCTAAAGGTAATAACAATGCAACCTAAAGGTAATAACGTTATCAAACCTTATAGTTGACACTTTTATGCGACAATGCAACCTAAGGTAATAACGTTACCAAACCTTTTGGTTGACATTTTTAGTCTTCTGTACAGCCGTACCGGCTGAGAAGACTATTGCAACGACTTTGTCCGTCCGTCCATCCCCTTTTTTTTTAACTTCGCAACGGTACCAGAAATTGACGACCACTGTTTACAACGTTCGATTCAGTGTCAAAAGTAGTTAAATAACATGGCAAATTAAAACATCGTTGCCTCCTTATAGCTAATAGACTTCTTCGACGTAACTAAATTAAATAATAACATTTCAACGTCGAATTGAAATCCTAAAGATTTGTGTTAACGCAGCCATAAAAACAAAAACATTTTAGCTTCGTTTAAAAGAGTCTTGTCGCATTGTTGCATGAATGAATAGGCTTACGATCGAACCAAATTCTGTATTAGGCCTATCTGCTACTTACGAA
Source organism: Lithobius niger (assembly GCA_023313725.1). NCBI lineage: Eukaryota > Metazoa > Arthropoda > Chilopoda > Lithobiomorpha > Lithobiidae > Lithobius > Lithobius niger. The sequence continues at coordinate 192,087 of JAHWFP010091317.1, read as the reverse complement.
ACTAAAACTGCCGTTAGAAAAATTAGGCCTAAAAAATGAAAATTAGATTCAAAATTACGTTACCGTAGCAACGTCAATAGTTGCCACGAGTCCCTGCTGCAGTGTTTCTCCTGTCCCTTCCCTACTACCATTGATCTATATTAGGCTATGTTGCGCATTACGTTGTAACACTGTAATTGTGTGCACGGAGGGATACCGTGTTGCAAAAATGAATAGGCTTACAGTATACAATCCAAATCTCCGTTAGTTGCTACTTACGAAATTAAAGTTGTAAATTAGGCCTAAACACTGACAATTATGCCTAAAACGTAAAATTAGCTTAAAAGCTAACACATTTGTAACGGGGAATTCTGATGGATACTGCTTTTAGATTATATAATAGAGATAGCTGTTGTAGTGCATGATAGAGGTGTGCGCCTCAACTTTGGAAGTGGAGGAACTGTATTTGCATTGTTATACAATGCAACCTAAAGGTAATAACGTTACCAAACCTTTTGGTTGACATTTTTATGCGACAATGCAACCGAAAGGTAATAACATTATCAAAACCTTGTGTTGACATTTTTATGCGACAATGCAACCGAAAGGTAATAACATTATCAAAACCTTTTGTTTGACATTTTTATGCGACAATGCAACCGAAAGGTAATAATAACATTACCAAACCTTTTGGTTGACATTTTTATGCGACAATCCAACCTAAAGGTAATAACATTATCAAAACCTTTTGGTTGACATTTTTATGCGACAATGCAACCTAAAGGTAATAACATTATCAAACCTTTTGTTTGACATTTTTATGCGACAATGCAATCTAAAGGTAATAACGTTATTAAACCATTTGGTTGACATTTTTATGCGACAATGCAACCTAAGGTAATAACGTTACCAAACCTTTTGGTTGACATTTTTACGTGACAGTGCAACATGGGGCGATAACGTTACCAAACCTTAGAAATGTCGGTGTACTGTTTTATATTTCTATTTCTATTTTTTGTTGTTGTATGAATGGTGTGTAACAGAACAATATATAACTTGTGAACCGATTCAACTTAAACGTTTTACATCGATTGTATACCCAATAGGTGTTTTTAAAGTTAACTCGTAAAGCAACAAAGTTGGTAAAGGATACTCGAATTTTTGAGTTGCAAATATGCGAAAATGCTGTATTTTAATGTAGGTTTACACTGGCCTTTGGAAGAAAAAATAAATAAAAAAAAAACTGCGTTGTGGGAAGTCAATCAGAAATTTTTGACCCAGATTGACCAACACTGATTTAAAATGACTCAAACTAACTTACACTGGCTGACTTGTCTGTCATTATATACGTGAAACGAAGATTAGACGACCTAGACCATGCTAACAGACCTGCAAGCATGCCCGTCACGTCATTTCAACCGAAATATCAATAAAACCAGAGCGACAGCATGGATCCTTAGGCTATAACTTTTTTTTTAATTATTTATTTATACATTCATGGTAAATAAATGTATAAATAGATAAATAAATAAAAAAGTTATAGCCTAAGGATCCATGCTGTCGCTCTAGTTTTATTGATATTTCGGTTGAAATGACGTGACGGGCATGCTTGCAGGTCTGTTAGCATGGTCTAGGTCGTCTTATCAAATGAATTACGTCTATTAGCAAGCCTATACTACGATCAAAGTGTCTCCGTCTAACAGGTTTTCATGAAAGATTTTTAAACGCTTATAACTTAAGACCCATGAGATCGAGGTACTAACCAAAATGTAAAAAGAGTAGAAAAGTAAAGGTCTAACAAGAAAATAATTAAATAAATCAATGTATAATAATTATGCAAACCAATACGTGAATGAGTGAGCTAAAAATGCATTCAGTCAAGAAAGAATATAGACTATAAACCAATATGTAAGTGAAAGAGCATAAAGAGGGTGCATTAATAAAGGTTAAATAAAGTAAATAAAAAGTGAATAAGTATAAAAAACGTTAAGAAAGAGTAAATAAGGATAAGTGAGGCTATACATAAGGGTAAATAAAATGGAAAATTATAAGATAAAATTATTATTTTCCATCCATGATAAAAAAAAGGGGAAAAATACAGGGCAAGAACGCAAAACGTTATTCTACGGCAAATTGGGAACCAAGGGGCCCTCCCCCCTGCTTTTTTTTAATGGGAGAGTTTACGAAAACCAATTTTTCTAACATGCAAGTGTAAATTGAATGAATTACCATTTAACATTCGTAAAACATTCTTTGGAATGGTAAAATACTCTTTGGAATGCAGTGGCATAACTTAGTTGGTGTGGGCCCCGGTGCAAGAAATTATAGTGGTCCCCCTTCCCCCTCCATCACTCGATGGCACCACACACACACATCAATGCTAACCCATGTTAGCAGTTAACCCATCTAAGGACGGCTGTGCTTGGTAAATGGTGTGTCCCCACACCAAAAGTTGCTCCTCCCTCCACCACCATTACCCCATCTCATTAGGCTTCTTAGCATTAAGCACGAATGATTTAATGGGCCTGACCCATGCAGTCAGGAGGGAGGGAAAGAAGTAAGGAGGAGGGAAAGATGTAAGGGAGCTGCAGCAATCTTGCTGCTGATGTAATAGAAACAAAGTGGCAACCCGTGGATACAAGCAACAATAACTGTATAGCTGTAAAATTGATTATTTGTCTCGATTAGTTTCACTCTCCCTTCCCTTTTCTCTTTCGTCCTTTCTTGCTTTCGTTTTTTTTATATTTGTGTTTGCCGCCCCCCCCCCCCTTTACCGCATTCCAGTGTGGGCCCCCCTGCAGCTGCACCCTGCACGTTACGCCACTGTTGGAATGGATGGTACTAAGGGAGAGGCAATCATTTGTGGCTGGGGGTAGTCTGGGGTGGCAGAGGAATTGAAAATGTGACCAACACATTTCTATAACTTCCCTAACAAGATCCTGAAAAACATCTTGACTCCTTTGGTCCAAAGAAACCTTGCCCCCCCCCCC
>JAHWFP010091317.1:173461-185992 GCA_023313725.1 Lithobius niger | reverse complement strand
GGGGGGGGCAAAGGAAATGGAACTTTAAAATGGAGAGAAGCAATTTAAATTTCAGCTAACAATACTAAAGACAAGGCAGAAACTCATGCGATTGGGAAGTTTCCGAAGCCTGACAAAACAATGACACCGTTAAGAAAGACCCCCCCCCCCATGGTTAATTAAGCTATCCACCCATGCTACTACATAAGAAAAACGATGATATACGTAAGCACCCATAACGGCTATATAGGGGCTATTACTGGTGGGTAACCGCACGAAAAAAATTTCTATGTGGTGCTGAATGCTGAAATTTAATAAATAGCTTTAATTTGCACAATTAAATGGCATTTTTGCTGATTCAGAGATTAGGGGAAGTAAAAATACATACCACTGATATTTTAATTATCTGAGTTTGCCATACTATCTTTCAACAGATTTTGTCTTAAAAGACCAGAGTTTGTGGCAGGCATCAATTAACTCTGATGGAGTTAACCTTCTATTTTTTCCTAAATATCCGCTTGATGTTAAAGGCTCAGTCTAATAGTTTATTTAGGTATTTATTATTAACAGAATACAGAAAAAAAATTGCGTTTTTCTGACAACCATGAAGCTGCAGCATAACAATGACGGCAGGAAAGCAAAAACTGGTAAAAAAAAAAAAAACAACCGTCGTAGCATGTGGGTATTCATCTTCATACTGCAGTTTCGTTTCTCTGCAATAATTGGTTTTGGTTAAAGTATTCGACTAAACAAAAACTATGACCTAAAGTCCTAAATCACTCTCAACCCCGAATTGTAAACAAGTGTCAGGTTTGCTGAGATTTCTGCAGCCTAAATACCCTGATTAGTGACCCAGCTTAACATTTTCTAGTTCAAAATTATGTGCGAATAACGTTGAATTGCAAAACAAAAAGAATTTGGAGCGAATCACTGGCACCAAGAAACAATATATAAATACATGTTACGTGACCAAAACCAAATTTGTTAAGTTTTCCAGCCGAATTGTTTCACGTATGAAGTCGTTATATCAAACGCAAAGTTTATTCCACCGACTAGGCTAATCTTTGGAAGGTTACAAGAAAAACTTAGAAACTCTGCAATAAAGCCGTGCAACTAAGTGGGATTACCTTGGAGTTTGTTATCACACCAAAATAAAACAAGCGTATTTACCTTGTTACATTGGCAAATCCGTTTGTTATTTACTAAAGTAAATCACAGTTTAAGGGGTTCTGCCATCCTTGAGAAACTTTATTCTGCACAGATAAACTTTTTCGCAAACCCTGAAAAATGAACAGGCTTCACAATCACGAAAGATCAGTAAGTTGAGGGGTGATTTCTTATTTATGAAGTTCTTATTCTGTAAAGGAAAGAGGGAAACAAGACAAACAGCAAAAATTTACTAGACGTGGTACAGTAAGCCACCTTTATGACTTACGTTTGGTTGGAGTGGCATGACCCGGTTCGAACTGGCAACCCAACCCATCCCCAGATCACTAGTATAACGCCATTTTCAATATGGCCACTCCAACACTGGCGTAAAGATGGCTCACTGAACCCGTCAGTAAAGTTACAGCAGGCTCCGTTCGACCGGTTTGTCTTTCCTCTCCATTGCTTATGGCCGCAAGCCTTATCAGTCGAATGATCTCTGGTCTCTGCCGTTACCTAGGTTCTGCAAGTCATCTTTATGCCAGTGGAGGCATGGGCATGTCGATACAGGCGTTATGTCGGGTTGGGTTGCCAGTTCGAATTCGGGCCACACCACCCTGATGGAACATAAGTGCATAAACGTGGCTTGCTTACTGCGTTAGTGTACGATTTTTCGCTGTTTATCTCGTTTTCTTCTTTCGTTTATATAAATTACAGAGATTTGTGTGTATTTATTTGCTAAATTCTTATTCTGTCCTGGCATTGGTATTCCAAAACAGAACAACAAGAAAAGAAAAACTATCTGTAGTTTATTGCCCTCCAGTCAGGCTGATGAGCGAAACCAAAGAATTCTTTTTCAAAGGCTCGAAATTGTTTTGACGGGCAGGCGCACTATCTCATTTGTCATGACTAACAAATTTCAATGTTTATTGTGTGCTTGGAATGTTCGTGTTCCCCGTCATGCAGTGCAGTTTACTGTCTACTAATATTTGCTGAAAGATGCACATGATTATTATTACCATTGATTATAAAGTAAACTAGATATCGCATATTACCTCTTCCAAGTTTACGTGGGCCCTAGCGTTAGATGCGGCTACTAATACCTCTGATAATGCTTTGCCTCCATGTTGCTTCACACCCAAAGCATTAGCAGAGGCGTCAGTTGCCGCAACTACCGCTAGGGTCCCGCGTGGGCTTGGAAGAGGTAAGATGCGATGTTTGGTTAACCTTCTAATCTAGGCTATTACCGAGGGTTGAAAGGGCTGCGAAGAGTTTGGATTACAGAAACCTAATGAAATTATTAGTTCATCAGATCACCGGCAGAGGGTGCCAGGAATTTCACTTGTGAATTTCTGATCATTTTGTGCGTAGCGTAATTTGACCTGGTGTGGCTTTTTAAGTAAATCTTTGCTACAGGGCTATTCTCTAACGCAAATTAAACACACGTAAAAAAAAAAGGAAAAAAAATAGGCCTAAGTGGAGCCAGCTAATATAGGTAGAGTTAGGCCAAAGAAAATTTATTTTTTAGTTTCGCCACCTAACCTATAGTCTTCACAACAACGGTCAGGAATGAAAACAGAAACCAAAATTACATTTTTCGGCTTGCAAGGGCGATTTTTTATAACAAAAGAAAAATGGAGAAAATCGCACAGACTAAAACGAAACAAAAAATAAAAAACTGGCCGACAGGTCTGCGACTCATTTTTTTGGCATAGGTTTGGTTTTTTATTTTTTTTTATTTCACGTACTGAGTTTTTTTTTTCAAACTAAATACTAGGAACAAAAAGAAAAACGAAACTGCAGTAAGAAAGTATAAAGGAAACATTCGTCGTCCCGTGAGGCAGTGCAGTGAAGCACTTGTAGTGTCTGACACGCACCCGGAAGTCGCCATGGCGCCAGGAGAAGAGAGGAACAGTTTTGCTAGGTAAATCCCTATCGGAAATTCTTAGGTTCTATTACACGCCACAATTGACACGAGCACGTCGAGACATCACGGGGCCCTTATTTTTCCGAAAATGCCAGGCGGATTTGAACCTGGGACCTGTGTTACATGAGACGGTCATTCTAACCATCAGGCCATCTTGCCCCTTTAACAGTCAAGCCCTTTGTCAGACCACCCAGACAAAAAAAATGTCACGTGTCATCATACCTATACGGCCAGGAATCGAACCTGCGTCGTTGGAACATATCTCAGGGATGCTGCCGGGAGAACCAGCTTTTTTCACATTCTCACATTTTTTGCATACCCGCTTTTCATTTTCCCCCACATTTTTCACATACCTGCTTTTTATTTTTCACATTTTTCACGTACTATATCTACTTACATTTTCGTATCACTACTTCTTCGTTTTCATATATCACCAGATTCACATTTCTTTAATACTAAAAATTTTTCTTTTCTCGTAACCATTGTAATTTCTATGTAATTTCACTCAAGAGAGCGAAAGCGACTTCAAAGCGACTCCGCCCGTAAACCAACCAATTTTCTTTTTTGTGTGTTCTAACCACAGGCATGCCCACGTAATTCTGGGCCCAAAATTGGAGCGGATAATTTGATTGTTTTCACTTCGTTTGCGCGTTTGTCTATTTTTCGCACCAACACTCGTATTTTTTACATTTGTCACATATTATTTTACCACTGACAAATTTTCAAATTTTTCACATTTTTTCACACCGGCAGCATCCCTGATATCTCTATTGCTTTGCAACAGGATGACACTTCTGCGGCCAGTCACACAATGAGCTTCAGCGCAGTCCCCAAATGCTACGATGGGTGTCAGTATAGCGTTCACAGACATCCGAGAGGGCAGAGGCAACTGAAGTAAAGGGTGCGCTGAGGCTTTATTATTCTGAAGACCCCTTTTTTTTTTTTTTTATCATTTTTGGCCCCTTTCTTGGGCTCTAGGCCTTGTCCACTCGCTGCGACCAGCATTTTTTAGTGCAGAAAAGCAAAACAGAGCATGTTTTTTTCTTCAAAAAGGGCAAAAAAGGGCATTTTCTCCAAAAAGACTAGGGGAAATACACCCCTTCCCCTGTACACGCCACTGATGGGTGTTGCTTTATATTTGTTTAAAAATGGCAAATCTTCTCTCGAACAAAATTCTTTTCGCAACCAGAATTAAAAATATATGAACGACGGAGCTAGCCACCTGGCAGCAAATTTACTGCTTAAAGCGCTCTATTCAAGAATCAGCAAAATTTTGCGTTGAGTTTGCCCTGAAAATCTGAAAACGTTGGCAAATAAATTGATATTTTTTCCCCGCGGGTTCTTCCTCCTCCCCCCCCCCCCCCACAAAAAAAAGGCAAGGGCGGGGACGCTCAACGAAGTGTTAATTATTTTCTTTGGCCTTACTACTACTGGCACCTAACGTGATGTAGGTTGAAAACAATCCAGATTCTTCTTCCCTATCCAATTCTACCGTATTACCTATGAGAGTTTCGATTAAACAAAATTACATTTAGTTTCGATTACAGACTGAGGGATTCGATAAAGACACCGTCGTCCTTACGCCAAGACCTGGTCCTTACATCCCACAAGCCGATAGCTTCGTCTGCTGAAGACTCCAAGACTGCAACGAAATCTAGAGGATGTTTCTTGACCTATACCGGAAGTTCACTATGTATGGAGTTTGTGTTGTTTATGCCTGTTATTTATTTCCTAAAGGTATTATATCGACTCTTAAAAGGGTAAATAAGTCGACTTTTGTTTATTACAATGATAGGTCCTTTTAATTCTTAAATACAAAAAGGGTAATTAAAAACCGTTCAGACAGCATTTTAGTACAATTTCTTGCCACTAGATGTCGTTTTCAGCAAAATACGTTAACTTAATTGCAGTTTAAATAACTCGGGCATTTATCAGATGTTATATTTTTGACTTTTTTGATCAAATGTTTGTTTTTAAGGGAAAAAAAGAAAGAAAAATACAGCCATATAAAATTAAATCAGTTAACACACTTTGCTAACAATGATATCTAGTGGCGAGAAATGGTACTAAAATTGGCCAGCCTCAAATTCTTTTTTTTATTGATGTGAAATGTATGCAACTTGCTAGTTTTATAATTTTAAGAGTTAAAAAAGGTCCATTATCGCAATAAACCACTTTAAATTATCTTTTGCCTTATTTGCTCTTTAAGAAATACGTCATGAAATGTAATACCTCAATTCAACAACCTATCTCGTTAACTAAAAGAGAACTGTCGTCACTCGTCACAGAACGAGAGTGAAATATTCGTTGCCATAGCAATGTTTATCACCGAGCTAGTGCGTTTAAATGAATGTGGTGGTATGAAACCGTGCCAACCAGATTAAAAAAATCCCTGAAAATACAATTCTTTCTGTTGGCTTCTGGACTGCCGTGATTAACTCATTCGTTCCCCCTTCCAGCGCCATTTTGAATTTTTAGTCTAGCTTGTATGTGCGTTCTAGCACCAAGAAAATTTGCCGCCTAGCATGAAAAGATGGAGCCTCCTACCAAACCAACCTCTTGCCTCCCACGCATTTGTAACTTTGTTGAAATATCTGGCGTTGCTGAGATGGTCTTTTGTTCAGGGTCTCTGGCACTATAGGGTTGCAGCGCGTGCCGCACAGATAGAGAGTATATATGTGACAGTATGTGTGTGTATTATACATACTATACTAGGTGTTGGATGCAAGCTACCATTCTGTACCAGTGTCTGGCAACACTGGTACGGTATGGTAGCTCATGTGTATATCCATGTTTGATCGAATTAAATGTCTTCAAATTGTTGCACACACTGGTTAACAAACGCTGATTTTCGTTCACTTTGCTCACTCAATCAGTGCATCCCCTTCCCCGTTAATGATTCCCCTTTCTAATAATCAGTTTTGTTATATTCTTCCATGTAGTGTTCACGTATCAGGCCCCATCCTATGACTCAAATCACCCCCTCCCCTCCAATCCCCCTTTCTAACTATCACTTCTATTATATTATTCCACGTTCATGTTCATATGCTGGTGGAAATAAATAAGGCTCACGGCGGTGCCCTTTGGAAACTCATGCTGTCCTGAAAAGCTTTCCCCCAATGTTTTCCCTCCTTGATGCACGTGCTGTTGCTGCTGCTGATGGCAATGCAAGTGACTGTGCTTGCTCATTGATGTTTGCGTAATTATTATACTATAGCTATAGAATACTTATTTCTAATTGTTCCACGAAATGGGTATTGGCAGTGTCTTTATGCAGCTGCTGGGAAAAGTGGTCTCGTGCCTTTCATTATATAATATGGTTTATCCATGCGGCGCACGCTACAAGCCCTGTACCAGAGCTGAAAGCTGAAGCCTGCGCCAATATTTTTGGCAGGATTGTACCAGGGGTAGCATAAATATAAGAGGACGTGTATATAATGCGCTCCTGATTGTACTAATCTATCAGGCCGAGCCTACAACAGTCTTTGCATGTATTGTAAAGGCATAGCTTGGCATCGCTGCACTAAACGGCCCAACCTGACATAGCAAGCAATAGCGTTCGCTATTAGGTTACACAATATGGCCGCCAAGGCTGATTCATCTACTAACAAGTGCACGAACAACATTTTGTTAAAGCATGGAGTTTTAGAGATAACTGGAATAATAATCAAAACGTATGTATGTAACTGATATAGAAGGTAATGTACTTTGGCATGGTTGGCATTTTATTATTCTGTTAATGAACCCTTTGTTTTAAATAAATAAATTAAGTTTTGGAGTAATTTGGGCTTAATTTTTTTAAGACGCTTTTTTTGGTATTTCTGAATTTTCACACGCTGTAAGTGTATGTATTTATTAGCATTGCATGAAATAAAGCTACAAAAATAGCTGTATTCATATAAAGGAAAGCCGGAAGAAAATCAATGTGAAGTTTTACATTAAAGTAAGATAGATGTCATTTTTAGTGTATAATCTTTAGTGTATAATTCTACTGTTGGCTAAATTCCGATTAATCGTTGTTTTATAGGGTTTTGAACTCCATAATGAATTTATTAAAAAAATACACTTTGTATGGGTTTAAAACTTAAAATTAGAACACCCAAGAAAAAAGCATTCTTTATGGGTTTCCCCTAGTCCTGTATGACTATGACTATAACACTAGGACTAGGAGAGAAACTCTCTTAACAATATAAACGTAAAATTTTCTTGCGCACTAGCTTTTACTTATTTAATACTTCGATGGTTGCTTCCTGCCTTTAACGGAGCGTGTGGCGTTAAAGTTGCCTATATCCAGCAACCATGGCAACAATGCGGACGAGATCCACTCATCGTGGCTAGCGACACGAAGTTTGATGCACACGGCGTGACGGCGTCGATTTCTGACAAATTCCTACTATAGTATAAAATGTCAGAATGATTTTTTAATGCCAGTATTCGATGGTTGTTTGAAAAATTAAAAAAGCCCGTAATTTTAATTCTCGCTGTCAGTTGCTCCGTTTTCAGGCACTATTTTGGAAACTGCGAGAAATGACGACAATATTGTGGCAATGTTTAAAACTATTGTTGCAGTTTGTTCTTTACCCTTGTTGTTATTAATATGTTTAATTGTTCGTATAGGCCCCCTATGCCGCATTCCTGTAGCAGAAACTGGAAACTCTTCGTAAATAAGTAACGATATATTAGACTAGCAAATATCTTTCCCGCTTACTAGCCTTTACTTGGTTAGTACTAAATCGGTTGGTTGCTTCTCGCCTTTACTAGAGAATGCGGCTTTTGAGTCGTCTATTTTAAACATAGTAACCGTGGCAACAACGCGGAAGCTGATCTGCTCGTGCCTCGCGACACGACCTTTGATGTGAGCGGCATGACAGCCTCGATTTATGACAACGAGAAAAATAATCTTACCGCAGTACAAGTCGACGGACAGATTTCTGAATGCCGGCTTTCGATGGTTTGTCTTTGATTCTATTCGAAATGGCCGCCATGTTGGATTTTGAATTCTCGCTGCGAGTAGCCATTTGTTCTAGCGTCGTCAGATCATAGCCAGAAGCTGTTCTTTGAGCGAAAATTGCAAATTTTGGGAATAGCGTGAAATGACAACAGTGTTGTAGCAAGATTTAAAATTACTGCTGTACTTTGTTCTTTATCCGTGTTGTTATTTATAATACATTTAATTTGACATCTATTACCGCAATCCTTTAGTAGAAACGGAAAACTAATCGCAAATAAATAACGGTTGACTAGCAAATAGCGTTCGGCAAGCGAGAAGGTCTTGCGCATAAACACGTCCTAAATGTGCCTTAATGTAAGCGAAAGATTTTTTAGTTGTGGGGTTATTTTCATGAGGTATTTTTCTTTTTAACTAATGTATGGAAGACTCTGGAACCCGAAAATATTTCTTGTTTGTGTGCCTGTGGTGTTGTAGTTTGTTTCGGGGGTGCACTGGCCATATGAGAAAATGGGAGATTTCTCGTAGAAGGTGTACCCTTTAAATTGCGGGTACAACTCTTCATCTTTTTTAAAATCATCTACTGTATATTTTGAAATTAAAGGTCATGTAATTATTACCAGTTTCTGCTTCCAAGGAAATCCACAGTACTTAAGTATTTTAGGTGTTGCAGGAGGAACTAGGCACATGTGGTGCACAGGGAGAAGGGGGAGGGGGAGCGAGGGCCGGGCAACGGCAAAGAGGGGAGAGTCTGCCCCACTTAAACTAGGAAACAGGCTATGGGCCTATGACAGGTATAGCAAATTGAAACATCGAGCCTCTGGGAGGTTCCACGGCTGGTTCAATTTGTACTGCTAAGAATGACTTGTGCAAAAAATGTCATGCTTCTAGCTCCATCTGCAAGAATTTGTTGGTGAAGCCTTAGAGGGGGCACAGTAGTTCACACTGTTAGTGCAAAAACATTTCAGTTCCGGCAACAAGCTGCATATTGCACATGCAAGCTCATAAGGTTTAGTCTCCAAATCCGCCGGGAGACACTCCCAGAGTGACGACGTATAGCCGTGATGACATCATCAAAATGGCCACCATGCGATGTACTAAATCTCTATTATCTCTGGAACTAATTGATCAATCCTATCGTGCGACCTATTATTGGAAAGATAGTTTAATTTTTTTAAAGAAATGCCAGAACAATGTATGCCATAAATCTATTAGTTTTTGTTTAATCTGAAGAAAAACATAATATGACCGTTGTGTGATATACTAATTTTCAATTACATCCGGAAGTCAGTTTTGGTATTAGCAGATTTGCGAAGGGAAGAATTTGGACTGCAATTTAAGTCATTTGAATGTTAATTAATATTCATTAATGGTTATTGGAAGGAAAATAATTTTTTTCTGGTGCTGAGTCTCCATCATTTTTCAGAAAGAGTCGACAAAACAGCGAATATTATTATGCACTTACTATGTGCATGGCCTGAGTGCCACTAGAAAGAAGACAAGTGTGCCAGCCCGCGTGTCATAGGGTAGCCATAGTCTTGTGTACTGAAGAAGATGATTTCTCAATTATTTCTACACAATGATACGAGATAAGCCTGTTTACGACCCGACATCTATGAGTGCATTACTTTGTATCTACTGCACAATACTGAATGATTTACAATATGATTTGGTCGGTGATCAGATTCCGTTACGTGGTGTAAACAGCTCATGGGTCAAGGAAATTACGCAAGAGCCATCTAACTGGAGCAGTACGATTTAACCAATCTACCTTCTTTCCTTCCTTCTTATTTTGATTTGGCGACTCGGGTAAAAAAGAAACTGGAAACAGGCAAACATATTAAGTACAAATACATAAATCCATAAATCCATGTTCCCGTGTTTCCAGGCAAATACAACCAATATCGCCCGGTTTGTGATGTAACACCTCCTCAACTCATAACTGTTGAGGTCTAATCCATGGAAGGAAATAGGCAGACCAGTATGAACTCTTAAAGTTTACTTACGAAACATGCAAACAACTACATTTTCTAATTACAATAGGCCAAAGGGGGGAACGATGTGTAATGGCCGACCCAGTCAGTTGGAGTGAGGTTGGAAGCCTTCTTCATTGGGCTTCCTGCTATTTTCAGTTGCCCAGGTTACACGCCAGTTAATTGCAAGGTGCACCTGGTTATTTCTTAATGTTCACAGGGGCTCTTTTGGACAAGGTTATCTGCCCTTTGGGTCATGCTACAATTTGTGCACTTCAGTCCTGTTTATTTTAATAAACGTGCACACACTAACAATAACGCCACGAGTATAGAATCCACACCTTTCTTTTGATACATCAACAACCCTTCTAGCTGCCTCACACAAATGCGACCGCCGCCCCGGGACCTATAATTGCCGGAAAATATCCTGTATTTGCCCGCAAGAGAACAAAGCGAACCAAGGTAGGTGAATAAAGAGTGGGAGGAATACTAAAAGAACGAAGGTTTAGGCCTACTGAAGCAAAGAAAAGTAAGCAGAGAAAAACGATAAATCTAGAAGAAAAAAACTATAAATGGTCAAGAAAGGCCATAATGTGGTCTGAGCGGTGATTGGGTCTGAGCAATGTGACGTAACAAATACTGTTCAAAGGAAAACCTGAATGTTGGTTGAGTGAACGGTGAACAACGGAGACTACAAAATAATTTCACCGGAATTTGTTTGCACATGTACGAATTTTATCGGCAGCGAATTCCGGTCCACTGTTTCACCAGGTTTCTGATTGGTAGAGTGCAATTACTTGTTTTATTGAGGGAGGGAGGGAGAGGAGAGTTTGCCATCCACAAGAATAATAGCCCACGTTTCGTTCAGTGGCGCGCCAGATTTTCCAGTCGACCAGTATTCCTGAACATAGCTTAACCCGATTACGTAAGGCCTCATTGTAGTGTTTATAGCAAAATGCTGTAAGTTTTGTGAAGCCTTCAAGCCAACATACTAACTTCGTTACGCCTCGCGGCAATAACCAGTAATTCTCAGAAGTCCCGTACCAGGTGAAATACATCCTTGAATACTGGTTGCTGATAATAGCAAGGCCGTATAGGAAGTCACCTATGACGAATCCGATGATGCATTTCAAAATAACCTTAGAGGTCGTATCCAAGGTCATCCAATTTATTATATCTCCTAACCTACGCAAGATAGGAGCATAAAGTAAATTAGAATGTTGTGGGGGATCTTGCTACTAGTACCACACAGGCAGCATAACAAAAATCGCATACAAAATAAGGAAGATATTGGCGAAAGAAGTTGGGTGGTGCAGATAAGCCATCCATGTGGCAGCAAAAAAATTCAGAAATAGCTGAACTATCAAACGAAACTGTAACACGGGTAGCATTCCTGCCTAGTATCGGTATATACTGTAAAATAAACGCCAGTGAAGAATTAGAGGCAAAAGGGTCGGGCGGGCAAGCCCTGAAAGGTCCCGTTTTGTCCCCGAATATATATTTAATGGATTAACCTTCCGATGTTAACCCTCATCTTCATTATTTTCAACCCAGAGCCCGCCAGACACAGCGCCAGAGGCGATCATTTAAATAATTTTGAGTTCTATCTTTTACTGATAAGGCCCTTTCGGGTAGAAGGTCTTTGAGCCCCCCCCCCCCCCCGGTCCTATCCCGTTAAGTCCTTCCCTGATAAATGCATGCAACCAATGTGCCAATTAGGCCGATGTGAAGGCACATTAATACACTCAGTCCACTCCACGTACGAAAACAGGGTAGGCAGTATCTTACTAACGTTTATGCACTCGACAGTAATGAATAGGTTAATTCTGTGTACGTGAGGAGTTCAGCTAGTAAGAAACAGATGTATGTCAACATAATCCACTCCCACCCCCTTCCCCTCACACCACCTTAACACCCAGACTTCAAAATTAATAATCTCAAATTCAACTAAATGGAAAATGTGAAAGTCAATTTAACCATGACGTTCGCTAATAATGCGGTATACCAACTGAAGTCGAACAATGCGGTGTATTGATTTATTGATAATTTATTGAGCTTTCAAGGCCTACAACCTAAGCGCTCCCTCTAAACTAAACCTAATTTAACCTAACTTAACCTATACCCGGTGTACCCATGTCCTAAACAAACAAAATTCACCTACCAACCAGATAAACCATAGGGACTCCCCTATCCACCCCTATTGGAATGCGGTGACCAGCAGAGATGAACAGAGGCTGGTACACCGCATTGTTGAACACATTGGTTAAACCAGTGGGTTTTCAACCTTTTCCGCAACCCCCCCCCCCCCCCCCTTCACAACTGGGCAGCCCCGGGAAGCCAACGCTTTTTTTGTCATTTTAAGCATATTAAACGTCATTTGCTCATAAAAAAAAAGGGCCTTGTGTTTTCTGGAATTATACAATATACGAAGTTGTTTTTCGATTAGAAAGATTAGTTGCTAGAATGGAGAGATTATAATTACGATTAGATTTTAGAAGAGAAAAAAGTACGTTACAATTAATTAATTTTATTAATGATTAAATTTCAGGGAAAAAAGA
>JAHWFP010091317.1:111986-173361 GCA_023313725.1 Lithobius niger | reverse complement strand
AAAAAAAAAAAAAAAAAAAAAAAAAAAAAAAAAAAAAAAGATTTTAAGATTAAAAGATTAAAAGAAGTAGAATAATTTTTTTCCTGCTTACGTATCGCGACCCCATTTGGGGTCGCGACACATAGATTGAAAACCACTGGTTTAACAAACTTATACAGCAAGCCCACTGTTCGACTTGCGTATTTCTTTATATTTTACCAGTTGAAGCGTTGATGCTCGATTCCGAATTGCTTCATAGGCGAAGCAGGGAAATGAACACCTGCCCATCCCTCCGTGTCTTACTTATCATGCCATACGTAAGTGCACAATTTGCCGTGAGTTTACCAAAATTAAGCAAATCTTCCATTGTTGTAGTCTTCCACAACCGGAAGGTGGCAACAATGAACCATTGTTTAAATTCTGGTAAATGCACAGCCAAGCATGCATTAACTTAGGTAAACGCATGAAAACTCATGCATTTACTTTTGGTATACGCAGGGCATGAAGTGCACGGCACACTTAAGCATGGAAAAGTCGACTGGTTTTTAAACGGAACTAAAAAAAAAATAAAAATAAAAAAAATCCTGTCAAGGCTTACCCACCCGGCCATTTTGCCTTAAATCCGCCACTGGCGTTTATTTTACTGTGTTACAAAAACTAGGCAAGAACGCTGCCCTTGTTACTTTTTCGTTTGATGGTTCAGCAAGTCCGTATTTCCTGCTGCCCCGTGGATGGCTTCTCTGCACTACCCGACTTCTTTTCCCAATATCTTCCTTGTTTTGCCTGCGATTTTTGTTCTGCTTCCTTTGTTGTACAAGTAGCACGATCCCCCACAGCTTTCTAATTTAGTTTATGCCACTATCTTGCGCAGGTTAGGAAATACAAATTGGATGACCTTGAATACGACTTCCAAGGTCATTTTGGATTGCATTATCGGATTCGCCGTAGGTGACTTTTTATACGAGCAAGTTAAATATCAGCAACTTATATCCAAGTCTTAAGGATGTATTTCACCTAGTATGGTATTCACTTCTGAGTAACACTACTGGACGTAACTCACTTCTGAGACAAGGCCTACTGTATATATATTTTTTACATAAAAGGTCTTTTTCATTCTATCTGTCATATGTATTATACCGATTAAACGTATAATGGGCTTGGGGCCAGTGCCGGAGCAGGGCGTTTGAGCGCCCGGGGCCGGTAGCTGATTGAGCACCAGCTTTACTACTATTGTATACATCAGATTACAACCCCCCCCCCCTCACCCTACTACACACCTTTTCCCAAATCTACCCAAAACTGAACCCATCACAGACATAATGTCAACACACTGAAAAGACGCGAATCTGACATAAAGGGGTGTGGTAGGTAGGCGTGAGACAAAAATATTTACCTACATTTGAAGGACTTAACAAAATTGCAATTAATTTATGTTGAGGTGCCCTCTGCTGGCAAGAAATCTAACAAGAATATGAATTTGGCAACAAATATTTAATTTTCGGCACAGAATTTGGGTCTGTTCATAATTAAAATAACAATTGTAGACTTCGTACAGCCACCATATTGGATGGTTTTCCAACGTGGCGGCTGTATGAAGTCCACAATTTGTGGCAGCTCCCAATTTTTTTTAGTGTATGAACATTTTTATTGTGAACAAGTCTCAAAGACCGAGCCGAAAATTAAGCATTTTTTGACAAATTCATGTTCTTGTGAATTTTTTTGCCATATCATAAACTATTGCAGCAACTCATAAATTAATTTTTCCTGACCAATTTGTAGTTAGGCTAGCCTTCGCCAAAAGAGCATCTTTCAACTTTTTTTTCAATCTTTTTTGGTTGACGTGGGGTAGCATTTACGGCGCCCTATCCCCTTTTGGCGCCCGAGGCGGCCGCCCTCTTAGCCCGCCTCTCCCCCCCCCCCCCTCACCTCTTGCCCCGGCACTGCTTGGGGCGCGGGTTAGGATGTCTCCCCCAAGAAAGACTGTAGAGAGCTTAAAAAAGCTGACCCAAGATCAATTTTTTAAATATTTGTTTGTTGCTTATTTTCCTCGTTTTTGTTGTAGTTAAGAGTGGACTGTAACTTTTTTTACTGATCAGCAAAAATTTATCGGGCATCAGGCTCATGAGTGGGCATTGGGGGAAAAACGGGGACCTTGAAGGGTCTTGAATGGCCTTAGATAGGATTTCATGGGAGTTCCTTGTAGTTCGATTTGTACTGCTAAGAATCACTTATGTACCAAATTTCATTCTTTTAGCACTATCTGTAAGAATTTGTTGGTCAGGCCTCAGGGAGGGAGCCCGGGGGGGGGGGGGGAGTTTCGGGGGCCTTGGAAAGTATCTCCAGGGGGTTCCATAGTTAGTTCGATTTGTACTGCTAAGAATGACTTGTTTACCAAATTTCAAGCTTTTAGCTCGATGTGCATGATTTTGTTACTTAACAACTGTACTAGTGACGGCAAAGATTCGCAACAACAACCACAACAATACCAATAAATGGCCATACTATGGAAGCCAAACGGATGAGTTGTATGGCCATACTATGGAAGCCAAACGGATGAGTTGTCAACAAAATTTTTTATGCAGTGAAATAGTTACGACATAAGCCCGAATGCCGAATTTCGTTGGCCTATACTGAAGTTTGAGGGGAAACTATAGGGTTTCAAAATAGTATATTTCCCCAACAAGAATAACAATATTGCAGTCAAATTAAAATAGCGTTCAAAACACCTTGGTCCTTGTGAATACCTACATTTAAGCTGTAAAAAATTAAAAATAGGTTCATTGGTCCTATCTCTAGGTGAGACCAAAATTTCCCCCCACAAAAACAAGAACAACAACAACAATATTGCAGCAACATTAAAATAGCATTCAAACGGCCCTAGGCCATGTCTATCGTTGGTCTATGTCAATTCTGGGAGAACTATAGGATTTCAAAGTTTGACTATTAACATGGAAGTTCATGCTGAGGCTTACATAATGACCGTCTTGATTATCAGTTTACTACTAGTCTAGTTCTCATAAAAAAAAAATCTGGAGTGGGTTCATGTCAAACAAACTAAAAAACAAAGGAACAAGTAAGAGAAATTTCACTTTTAAGTAAGTAAAAAAAAAAAGAAAAAAGAATACCTCGTAAAAAAATGCATTTTTAAGCAATGCTGCTTGTTTAAATTATTTTACGCTCCCAATAGCTCTGACCGGGAAAGCAGTGCAGCAAAAGCACCCCTAGTGTATATACGCGTCATGTAAATTTGTGCCCAATTTGGGAGCCAATTTCAGTCCTCCCCCTCCCTCCCCCCAACAATATTGAGTCTTCAACGCTTCTGGATGGGAAGGTAATCTTATACGGGAAAAAATGCCCTCGGGAGAAAATAAAAACAGGAAAAAAAAAGCAAATCAACTTACCGGACATGAAGACTACGATGAGCGAAACCAAAGGGATCCACGCCGCTACCGCATGCGATTCCGTAAAAGCGTCCATGGCTGCGACATAAACGACACCCCCACTTCGGTAGAGTCCGGTAGTCAGAAGACAGCTCAAAAAGCCGGCCACTACGACGACCCAGCCCCATCCACCGTCCAGTACTGGGTACATGGTGAAAATTAGAACAAATTTCTTTAAATCTTAGACAGTGGGTCACATACGTCCACCCTTCTCCAAGTTTAGAACTTGAATGACTCCTGTTTGTGTTGCTTCTCGTGGACCCTTCTCGTTGTTAGGAGACGAAGAAACCTATTGTTGCCAAACGGTTCAAAGTTCGAAAACGTGATGTGGTATCTTCCAAGCCTGGATGTTGGAATCTTCCAGATAAACACGTTCCGTCCGCTGTTGTCCTTACTCATATTCTGATAAGTCGCCCTTCAGATGCCGCGGTAACTTCCACTTGCAGAATCCCTCACGGAATTGGTTTGAATATGCCTGATGATCTCTCAATTGGCCTTTGCATTAACGAAGAGATAAGATATAAAGTAGGTCTATCGCTGTTTCCGTTCGTAATTGGGGGGTCAGTCAAATACAGCGGTACGTGGGAAGGGGTCGGGTCAGTGTCAGTGACCCTTATTCGAATACTGTTTGTTGGCGGAGCTAACGGATTAAAAAAAGAAAGAAAAAGCACAATATCTTGTTCACTGGACAAAAATTGTAATCACTGAAATTTGAAAGGTGAGCAAAGTTTATTTCATTTAGTTAAAATATCAGATAGCAATTGCAGTAGCCTAATCTCATTTTTCCGGAATTTGATTGTATTAAAAATAGCAAATGATAAATTCGCTGTGAGTTTTTGCGTTTGTCTCCCAGTACAGTCACACTTTCACCCCATATCATTTTGAATCTTTTGATAGATACATTTTTCCGCGACCAAAAATCATCTGCAGATTTCGGGAATTTCCATATGACAGACTGCAAAATTCCGCAGAACACCGTGTTCTGGCATTTAAACGTTTTCTGCGATTTGGACATCTTGTACATCTCTGTATAACGGAGTTATTTATTCATGCAACAGTGTGTAATTATGTTTTTGTTTCTAAAAAAAATTTGCAAATTTACAAAGTAGGGGGGAGGGTGGAAGAAGAGGACAGGAGGAGGGCGGGGTAATGCCAGTGTCGCTCCCAAAAATTGAGGTGAGGTGGGGGGGGGGGTGGCATTAGAGCGCCTTTGCCACACCCTAAGGCCGCCCACGCACTGAGCAACCAGGTCGCGCGGCTAGTGGTCGTGGCGGCCAAAAAACACAGCGACGTGCCGCGTGGCCACGTCCGTATTTCATTGATAATTCTGGATAACGTGGTGAAAAATGAACCGGAGCAAGTACAGTTGCCCTGTGGCCGCCTGCACGCTGCCTGGGATCCCAGGTCGCGGCGACAGGCTGGCGAGTGGCCGCTGCGGCCAAGTGCGCGTTGCTACATACACCTTAAGCATTCTCGTTGGCCGCAGCGACCTGGCCGCGCGGCTTGGTCGCTGTGTGCGCGGTGGCCCTAAAACTCGAACGTAAGCATAACATTACCGTAACTTAATTTAAAACACATAAGACATTGAATGCAGTTGAAAAATTCAAAAAATCGACTTTTCACACTTTTCAAAGTTGAATGTTTTACAGGGCTTCGAGAGCCGTGCAATCATCCTCCCCTTCCCTAGTAGTTGAACTTTGCGAAACTCATTTGGAATTTCTGTAATCAAAAATTAATTTTATTTTCATTTTACTTTATTGATTTTATTTATTTTATCAAATTTATTTTTACAAAACACTATAAAATTTACATTATCGGCTAGCCTACAATCTAGAAAATATGATAATGGCTACAAACTAGGCCAATCCCCCCCCCCCCCTCCCTGCGTCCCTTCCCTCCAACACCACCTCTTCGGAAAAGGTGTATAAAATCCTAAAGAATACGAAAAAGGTAAACAAAACAAAAATATAAAGGGAAAAAAGCCATTCGTTCCCCCCAATATATTTCTTAGACCGTAAAGAAAATCATTTCGAAAGCTGTATTAAAAATTTTTGTTTAATTTTTTTTAAATGTGGTTTTCAAATAATGAAGTCGAATAAAGAATCGTATGTTTAAAATACTGCTTCGTAAAACTCTTCAGGATTTCGTTTCAAAAGGCACAATGAAAATTGCGAACAATAAAGTGCAAGGTAATAAGCAGAAGCGACGTCAAAATAAACTGGCTAGGCTGGACACCATTTTGGCTTGAGTGGGCAGCAGTGGCGATATCACAGGGGGGGGGGGGGATGGGTGGGCAATGCTCCCCCCCAACGTTTTCCCGGGGCCTTCCCCCCCCCCGCGGCCCCCCCCCCCCCGAAATTTTAAAGCTTTTATGGCGAAACAAGACACGTTCTAGAAAACGGGTAATTCTATTTAATTAATTCTTAACTAAACGTTAAGTGCAGCACTAAAATGTACTGGTGAAACTCGGCGCCAATTTTGCAGGAAAGAAGAGTAGGAAACAAAATGCAGATCGTGAGCACAGGGTCCAATCAATTTGGAAAAAAAAGTTTAAAGAAGTATGTTTTGGTTATGCGCCAAGTTTACTGGTTAATCTAGAAGCATGCGAGTGCGTCGCCACCAAGCAGATAAGATTATATATTAATTGTTACTGTTATTGTGGAATTTTAAATATAAATGTTAAAATGCATAGACAAAAAATTCCTCCAGAAAAAAATTACAGAGCTGAAGATGAGACGGTGTGACCTTCTGTACGTTCAGAGTCCTATGAAAGTTGTGATATCCACCCAAAACCAAAACTGGTATAAGAGCAGCCGCTAAGTTTCCAAAAAGGGTCTGCCTTTGAAGGTAGTGATATCAGTCAACCAGGAAAAGGCCGCCAAAGTTAAACCAAGTTAATAGCGCCAAATAATACTTTGGAAGTTCGTTGTATTGAGGGAGCTCCTACCAGCAAGGTTTGGAATTTATTTCGCGTTGAGAAGAAGCAGTTTGGCAAATTCTTGGACATAAAAGTGTTATGGATCACTTTGCTGAAATATCTATAAACACGGAAGAACTCAGCTCGGTAAAAGGTAAATAAATAAATAAATAAATACAGATGCAATCCTATTTACATTGCTTTTTGGAATGTCATACTGAGTCAGCATGGGTTCAATTCTCCCTCAGGCCGTCTGACATTTTAAGTCTTAAAGGCAACGTAAATAGGTTTGCATCCGTATTTATTTATTTATCACTATTCGAGCCATTTGGCTTTCCGTAATGTTTATTAGTAAAGTGTAAGGTTTGACGTCGGTCTCCCATGTTAAAGCCGAAATTTCGATGCTTAATTTTTCCGCCATCTTTCAACATTTTCCACTGAAATTTTGTATGTGACCTTTGACGGACTTGGCCAACACGTGTACCAAATTTTATTAATTTTCGATTTGTCATATTGGAGATCTGGACTTGAGCTGGAATCGTGAGTTTCATTTTTGTCGTATATGATGATCTTTGTGGGACACGTTTTTACAGTTCATTCTACAGACTAAACCATTTGTCGTAGAAACTGGTTCTTAGCTCATTTGAAAGATCTACTTCCGGAGAAGTGCCCTTTATAGAAATAGAAATTTCGATTGGTCGTCTCGTTCCGGAGTTATGGGGCCCTGAACGATCCGTTTTATTGTTTTACATTGTTTTAAACATTGTTTTTATGCAACAATGCCAATCAGCAAACGCCAGACGGAAAGCTAACAATGCTAGCAATGCTAACAATGCTGGTGAGATAACAATGTACCCGCGCGTGGAGAGGAAGCATTATCTTTATTACTAGTTGATTTATATGATTTTCACGTCATTCTCCCGTGTTAAAGCTATAAAGTGTCCTTTGTCCATTTGGCTTGCCGTCCTATATTGCAAATACGGACAAAGTCGCTGATAGATAGCTGCGCACAAACCAACTTCGAAAGACTTGCACTGAATGAGCGAGCGAAGCGAGCGAAATTCAGTGCATTTGCAACTAGTGCAGACAACTAGCTTGGTATGTCAAAATATCACGAATTAGAAAACAAAAACGAGCTCGTTTGATGTTTAAGGTAAGGTTTAACTGATCCGAAGTCAAAACAGCAAAGTAACACAAATAAACCTTCCTGTAAGGTTTCACATACCGGAGTGTTCCTGTACTGTTTAGTCCACGAGAAACCTTACTGCTGTATTCAACCATTAGACACGTAAATAAAATCAAAACCATGTCACAACTTTCAAAATTGTTGTAAGAATAATATAGTGCATAATATAGGATACACACTCGCCTACTTTCGGGGCTAAATTTTTCATCATTACATTCACCAGTTACACACACCAGTTTTTAAGATTTCATATTCAAGACTTCAGGACTGGTATTTCATTTTTATTTTCAACGATATTTCAGGACTTCAAGGAGTCGCACGAACCCTGAATTAGTAAATCTGTAGGTCTATACTAAGAACACTATAAGTATGGTTTTTACGATATTTCAGTGAGAGTAGAATGAACCAAAACTGTAAAACTGTAAAAACATGAGAATACTGCAGTAAAGTTTCACGTGGACTAAACAGTACAGGAACACTGCGGTATGTGAAACCTTACAGGAAGGTTTATTTGTGTTACTTTGCTGTTTTGACTTCGGATCAGTTAAACCTTACCTTAAACATCAAACGTGCTCGTTTTTGTTTTCTAATTACAGTATAAGTAAAGGCAGCAGTCTATCTGTAAAACGCAAAACTGTAAACCAAGTCTGTCTGGAGGCACGCTACACAAAGACGGAAAGCCAAAGTGTCAGCAAGAGCCGTGTCAGTATGGCTCAGCGGTAGGACCTCGGCCTTTGGTTTCAAAGGTCGAGAGTTCGATTCCCCGCTCAGGCAGGCTCACATATAAATCCAAAAGGCAACGGAAACAGGTTTGCATCTTTATTTTTTTCTCCACCTCAGTCGGGGAGGCAGGATGAAACTAAATAAATAGCTCAGGTAAAAAGAGTAAATTAGCAACTACAACAAAATCAAATAGCTAGGTTCCAGTCGAAGATGTCAGCCTCCCCCCCCCCCCCCACAAAAAAAAAACATTACTGAAGAAGTGATATCTAAAACAAAACCCACAAGGGTGAAAGAACCCACCAAGTTTCAGCCAATCCAAGTAATGATAACAGAGCCGAAAAGGCTGCCACCAAGTTACTACGTTAGTTGCCAAGCTAATCCCACCGACTATTACCTCACACGTTAAATCAAAAACTTGACCATTGCTACCGATAGTAAACTCGGTGGGATTAGCTTGGCAACTAATTGGTGGCAGCCTGTTTGGCTCTGATATCACTACTTTGATTGGCTGAAACTTGGCGGGTTCTTTCACCCTTGTGGGTTTTGTTTTAGATAACAACAACAAAGTTTACAACAAGATTTAACCAATGGTGTGACAGCAACACTAACGCAACTGCCCTGCGCGAAAACGCCCACGTGCATGTGAAATTCAACAATAGCAGTAATAATAACAAGCTCATCTACTTCGCCGATTATCTATTTGGCGACACACAGATTAATCAGCAAACTTGGTGCCTTACCAAGACATACTTCTTTATAAAAACAATATTTTTTTTCCCTACGTGATAGACCATAGGCTTATGATCTGCATTTAGTTTCCATTTCTCCTTGCTACGAAAAAGACATCGTCTCTTAGTCAGATTTGTTGTTTTGTTTCTTGTCAGCTTTGTTGCATGCAAGCTTCTTGTTAACAACACCTTTAACATATCAAGCCCAACTGAGATAAACCGTCCATGGTCAATGGACTTGTGTTGGCCTTGGTTCAAACTCGACCTGCCCACCAAAATTAAACGTGCGGCCCGCTCACCGAACAGTTCTATATAATAGAGACCCAGGGGCGTAACTACAATGAGGCAGAGGAAGCAGGTGCCGCCGGTCCCACCAACTTTGGGGTGCCCTCACTTGCCGCAATTAAAAATTTTGTTGTATCCGCAAAATATAATAAAGTCAGTTATTGTTATCGTTCTGTGAAAGCTATGTCTTGTGCGGCAAAATATTTATTAATTTTTTTTTTGGCCCGGGAGGGGGGGGGGGGGAATCCACTGGGCTCGCCATATGTGGCAAAAACTGATTTTTTTATGATTTGGGGTTTTTGCCTTGTGTGGCAAAACTGCATTTCCTTCCTTTTTTATGGAGGTGGGCCCACTGAGCTCCTGCCTTGTGTAGCAAAAACTTCAATTTTTTTTTACGAAGGAGGGCACCCTCCACTGGGCTCTCAGCTTATATAGAAAAAAAGGCATTTTTTCTAAGAAAGGGGCGAGGGGGGGAGGCGACTTCACTGGGCTCGTTCCTGCGTGGCAAAACTGCATTTATTTTTAACTGCTTATGCATTTTATGCATAAAGCAGTTTTTGAAATACAGTCGGGGGTTGAGTCGTGGCTATTGTCTAATGACGTAACGTCCCACTCGAGTTGTTGCGAGTGGGAACTCGGGCGAACAGGTCACGCGTATCACTTATTAGCGTCAGGCTGGAAGTGCCTGTAGAATCGTCGATTAACCATGATTTTTGATGAGAACACGTGCCAGCAAATTGTAGGCTTTGGTACTGTAAGGGCAGATCCAGCAGGTCTGCTAGGTGATCGTCAGGAACACTGGACGTACTAATTATGGCAGTGAATGCTGCTTTAACTCCATGGACCTTGCCTGCTTGACCTCTCTCTTCAGTTTGCCTTTTTCTCCAAGCAACTCACTGTTGCCCTGAATTTAATATGTTATCCTGTAACAATCTTGGACAATAACAATGCAAAATGCTGTAAATCAATTCATGACCATTGTAAGCTCGAGGGTTGCCATGCCAACAATGTAACCATGCTGTTTAAGGGCAACAATTGCCCAATAGCACTCATTCCATTCCAGTCCAACCAAGCCAAGAGTAAGTCGTATTTTCGATTGCTAACTAGAAATTGTCTTCCCTATTTCTCCTCCCTTGTCCCCAACTTAAGTCATCATGACCCCAATACATTCACTGTAATTCACCCCATCACATTTGTAATTATGCAGTGTTACCTTAAGGCAGGCGAGCTAAGACATCAAATTATCCTGAACCAGTAAAACATCTTTGGCAAACTTCTGAAGTTATTACTGTTTCATAGCTGCACTGTTCCACCATACATTAACCAAACCAACTCATTATTATTTCCGCCCGAACGTAGTCTCGTATCCCTGCAGTACAGTTTATGGTTAAATCGTTTGCATGTGAATGGCTAGGATCTTGACCAAGACTTTTTGCGAATTATGCTTCCGTATCAAAAAGAAGTTGAACCGGAATTGGACTAGTTAGTTTCACGTTTTGACAACACCGTACGGAAAACGGAGTCATATCTGTCGTTCTTCTTTGGGCGAACCGATAAAAAAAAAATAGTGGCTACTTTGCGCTTCGTCGGTAACTGTCCCAACATTCTAAGCATATTGACAATTCGGGTAGTTATGTCGAACAAATAGCGGCTCCTGCTAATCAGGTAATTATTGTTATCGGAATATTATTTAGTGTAACAGTTGTGTAGTATCAATTCGACAAACATACGAGTCCGCTTCGCGAGCAACGGGATAGTGCATACTAGGAACGTAGCTGTAGTATGGAGGAGCCCCAATATTTTCATGGTACGATGACGGATTTGGAAGGCAGCGCTACATAATGAAGACAGAATTCCAAATTCATTCTACGATCACTTTCTATAGAAAAATTAACTACAGAGAGCTTTGTCTTTCGTCTGTTACGAAAATTTAGCTGTAGAAGAAAATTAGAAATTGGCTGGTCATTAATGTAACTCATCTTGAATCGAGTAAATCGATTATGGTTGAATAACGAATGCAACATACAGGATTGCTTATCGTTTCCCACTCCCCCCCTCCCCCCCCACCAACAAATAAAGCTACCAAAAGCGAGAGTTCTTCCTGTCCCCCCAACTCTGCAACAGTTACACACAGACAGGGGTGGTTTGTTAGTCTGTACGTACTTTTCATCTGGCATCCGGTAAGGTGATGGCGATGGTGGGGGGGGGGGGGGACTAGCCGATTGCATTGGGGTCTAGAGTGGGATCAACGGATTTAAAGGCAAATTTTTTTACCCATAGCTGTGCCAAAATAGTATTAATTTTTTTTTATTCATTTACATTTTGTTTTATACATTTAAGTATTTCCGACTGAGGTTTTCTTGGGTGTGATGGTGGGATGCTGGTGTGGGCCGCCCCCCCCCCTCTCAAAAAAAATCGACCGTGGTCTTATTGCATGCCTGAATGTTTCGACCTATTTAGTAGATTTGTATTACTGGAACCTATGTCGTCTTTTATTTCATTTAATAATATGAGCGTAATCAGAGCATCGGTTATGATGGCTTCTACGCGTAGCGATTGTGTCCTCCGTTCTTCAACTGCTGCTTTTCCTGTCCCAACCACTGTTACCCACTATGAGCTGTGAGCTCATGATTTTTTAACATAAGCAATTATTGTAGTTATTTAAATTTTTGTGGCACCTTGTGTGGCGATAGCTGCATTTTTTAAAAAAATGAAAGTGACACTCCACTGCACTCCTGCCTCCGGGCCCCGATTTTGAAGTTACGTCTCTGTATAGACCCTGTTGCATCTGCGAAGCAGGTAGTCGTCAAGCGTTCAAATAATGCCATACCTCTCTTAGCTATCTGTAGTGATCTCGGCGATGAGACAGGAACGTTTACCAGCTAATTGTTTTGTTTTCTAGCCACAAGATGGAGGCACCGTCGCAACCGGCTCTTTGCTCAAACGACGCCTGTCTACACTGACCCCTGACGTGGGCTTCCGAAGCTGCGAGCACGACAATTCCGTGTATTGTAGGAGGGCGGATGGATTTGTTAGAAAACTCACAGGGGCTCGTCACAAAATACGACTCGGCCGGCCGGCAGGACAAAAAAAAAACACACAAAACAAGTTGTATTTTGTGACGAGCCCCTGTGAGAAAACTATGCTAAATGCCTGATTTTCTAGTCTTTTAATGTTTAAACATTTAGTGAACAACTACTTCTCTGTTTAATGTCATTATACGGCAATTTTTATTTTAACATTTTCTTTGTTAGTGATTGTGAAATAAATGTCATGGTAGCTCAGGCCACATGGCTCGTCACAAAATACGAGTAGGCCGGCAACGCGAAAAAAAAAAAAAAAAAACACGCACAAACACACAAAAAGTCCTACCGGCCTACTCGTATTTTGTGACGAACCCCTGTGGGACAGGCCATTTCAAACCAGTGCAGCCAAAATCTATGCCCGATTAAAAAAAAGTATCAACGCGCGCCACGAATTAATTATGTTTAGGGTGGTGGGGGCCCCCGAACAAGTTAGAAACTTGAGTAAATACGGACGATTGGTCGGAGTGGTCAGCTCCAGTTCACCACGTGCACTTCCAAAAGTCCTCCCCGGAAGCAGGAATAACCCTAGAATCACTCACTGACTGTGGAGGCGGCAGTGAGGCAGCAATTTTAGCCAGGAGGGCGAACCAACAAATTCTTAAAAAATTCTTAAAAAATTCTCAAAAAAAATTAAATAGCACTCTTGCATCTTTTTCTCACACCCAACGCTCTTCACTGTTTCCTACCCCATATTTTTTAATGTTTAAAAGGAAATACTCCCAGCACCATTTTCCTCGATCCTCCATATCAAGTACGGCCCCAAAGTTTTAATTATTTGCCGCTAGTCAATCCCTAGCTAAAAATTCGTTTTAAAATGTGGCGTCTAGTAGATTTTCTGTTGAATATTGGTAACTTTATTTACTGCGTCCCGCACGTATATGATTCTTTGCGCGCCTACAATAACCATAACGTTCATTGTTTCCGGTTGTGACGACACAGTTTTTGCGTCACTGCTGTCACGTGACTCACAATGCGTCTGCTAGAACAGACGTCGTTCACGTGATCACGAGGCCGGAAGTGACGTTGTAGTATTACTACGCCGAATCTCGCGACGGCAGTACGCGGACGCATGACTGTGCGTGGCTGTTATAAGGCAGGTTGGATATTGCTTTAAATCCAGCTGAAAATTCTGATTATACAGCTTTCACAATCACAACTACAAGCTATGCTAAAGTTGTCAACAACGGAGATGGACAGTTGTGCCAGGTTAGGTTTCGTGAATTTTTTGACCCATTAATGTGAACTCAAGTCCTTCCTGCCGCTGTGAAAGAAACTAACGTAGTTTTCTTAAAAAAAGGTAACCAGAATTTTCTTCGTTCAAATGTTTGATTTTGATTTGGAGGGGGGAGGGGACGGGGGGGGGGGGGGGATTTCCCTCACACCTCCCTTCCCCCAGCGCCACTTTAGCGGCGCCCCCGCGCGGAAGAAATGATGGGAGAGTTGGAGATATTTTGAAAATGTCGTGACCTCATCTCAAAAGGAATCGACAAATTTTTGACTCCCCTACATCCTCTCTGTCCCTACCAAAAAAAAAAAATCCACTGTCCCGTCCCTTCCTGGCAAATGTGGCATGATATCCAAAAGAACACGTCAATTAAGACTGCTAGTTATTAATTTTATCATGGTGAAAACTAATACAAATAGCTTGATCAGGCACAGGAAAAGCTTACTTTGATGGGGGCGGGGGGGGGGGGGGGGGACACTCTTTTTTTACACAGAGGGGGGGGGGGGGGGGGAAGAAAATGTTGTTCAGGGTCTCAGAACGGAGGAAGATTAGAAACTGGGAGGAAACATTTCACATTCGTCCACTAACGCCCACGTTCCCGCCCCAGCCGTTTGGCCCTTCATACTCAATGACGGACCCCTTAAAGAAATGATTCTTAATATCTGGAAGAAACGGATAAGTTTAATTTCGAATAATAAAAACAAATCGATGTAAAATAAAGGAAAGAGGAAAGCCAACCAAACAGCGAAAATCATACACCAGAAATAACATAGTACATAACCCCATTATCGCTACGCCCCCCCCCCCCCCCCTCTGTGGGCATAGAAATAGAAAAAGACGAACCCACCCAAATAACCAAGCAGCAGATGTTAAGTGGAAGAGGTACCACCATTATGACAGTTGTTTTTTTGCCACATGAGGGAGGAAACCGGAGTACCCGGAGGAAACCCCGCTCAGATGAGGTTTCAGAGGCCTTGTCTGCATCCATACAATCCCTTAACTTACATTTTGTTCTTGGCTACATACCATGTAGTTATTCCGATGCCGCTATTTTTGATATGTGTGATTTTATTACCGAGTCATTTCACCCAATATACTCTTATATCTTGGTTGGTGATTTTATTCTCTCCTCTGTTGATCGGGCAACAGATCGGGCCTCGGTTCGACAGCACCGCGACTTTATTGATATTTTGCGTGCCCTAGGGCTCACTCAATTAGTAAATACTCCTACTCGTGGGTCCAATATTTTAGACTTGGTCTTTACACAAGATGACCACCTTGTTTACGGTACTACAGTACTCGACCATCGTGGTACCAGTGACCACTCGATAGTCTCTTTCCTGGTGAACGCCAAAATCGTTCGACCTTCTCTAACGCATAAACTGTAGGGTAGAATTGACTTCCCCCTTCTCCGTTCCCTGCTCCAGCAGGTTGCTTGGTCCAAATGCTTTTCACATTGTGGGGGGGATCACCCAATCCGTCTGGGATTGTTTCGTAGATATCCTTCAAAACACTACTGAAGCTTGCCGTCTGTCTTCCTGTCCTCGTACGCACAAGCGTATCTTTCTACCCAAGTGTATCTGTATACTGGGTCGCACTAAACTTAAATTTTAGAGACTTTATAAAAGCTCTGGTTCGCCAGAATCTCTCTGCGCCTTCAACGACCAGAAACGTAAGTACCTTGAGGTGATTACTGCTTGGCATTCTAAGTGTGCATCCTCCACGATTGCTGTGGGAAATCTCTCATCTCTTTTTCGACACTACAGAACACAAACTGGTTCTGCTAGATCCATCCTTCCTCTCCTTGTAAATAATTCTTATTTATCAGATAATTTCGAACGGGCCTCTGCTTTTAACTCTCAGTTCATGGCAAATGGAGTTATTGATAACTCCATCTTACCACCTTATTTGGGTCCATCTCCAACAAATCCTGTCCCCTGTATTGTTCAGCTTTTCCCGCCATGCAAAATCGAAGAGATACTTCTTCGAATGCGTCAGAGCCATGCCGTTGGCCCTGAAGGCTTCTCTGCGTTTTTCTACAAACAGATTACCAGGGAGATTTCATATCCTCTTTCCCTTTTATTTTCTTCATCTTTTTCAAGTGGGTCTGTTCCCTCCATGTGGACCGAGGCAATCGTTGTCCCAGTGTTCAAAAAGGGTAATGCATCTCTCACTTCGAACTATCGACCAATTGCTTTGACATCTGTCATCTGTAAAACCATGCAGTCCTTCATCAGAAACTCTATGCTGGACCACTGCATCTTATGCAATCTTTTAGACTCCAATCAGTTTGGGTTCCTTCCCAACCGTTCCACGTCAATGCAGCTTCTGCTGGCCCTGGATCGCTGGACCATGGCAGCTGACCTGGGAATTGCGTCGGATGTAATCACCTTCGACTTTATACAGGCCTTCGACTCAGTGGTTCACCAGAAGCTTTTTTTTTTAAACTCGAGCACTTGGGCTTTGATGCTGCTTTAATGCGTTGGCTGAGAGCTTTTTTGTGCAATCGCAGCCAACGTGTTCTGGTTGACCATACTCTGTCAGCACCTCTCTATACCACTAGTGGTGTCCCTCAGGGATCTGTGCTTGGACCTATCCTTTTTGTTGGGGACCTTCTGTTTTCTGTCCAGCCAGCCTCGGACCTAATTTCTAAGTTTGCTGACGACGTGAAGACTGGGACGGAGGTCATCGATTTGGAGGACCACCATCGTCTTTCAACCATCATCGCTGCTGTTGACCAGTGGTCTACTAACTGGCAACTGCCTCTCTCAAATGAGAAGTGCCTCTCTTTTCATATCGGAAGGCCTTCTTTGCTTCCTTGTTACTCCATTGGAAACCACATTCTTGATGTTAAGTCTGAGGTTACGGACCTTGGTGTAAGGTTTACAAGTGATCTTAAGTCCACCTCACATTGTCTGATGCTGGTTACCAAGGCTTTTCACCGTTTGCATATTGTTAATCGTTGTTTTGCTTTTGTTAATCTCCGTACACGTGTGTGGGCTTTTAAAGTCTACGTGCGGCCTATACTGGAGTACGCCAGCTCCGTCTGGTCGCCCCACCTTCTCCAAGACATTGACCGATTGGAATCGGTGCAGTGTTCCTTCACTCGGTCTCTACCTGGTGTCCGGCACCTTTCTTATACTGATCGTCTGCGCCTCTCTGGCTTAGACCCCCTTGAACTGCGTAGGCTACGTGTTGACCTGGTTTTGACTTTCCAGATCATTCACAATTTCCTTCCCGTGGACTTTCCGTTTTTTTACGTTTTCCAGTTCTTCCAAGACTCGGGGCCACTCGCTTAAGCTTCAAGCTCTTGGGTCGTGGCTTGACTGCCGTAAGTTTTTCTTCGCGTCACGTGTAGTCCAATGCTGGAACTCCCTGCCTGCGGCTGTGGTTTCAATCAATTCCCTGCATACCTTCCGCATACTACTTTCTACTTGTGACCTGTCTCACTTCCTCCGTAGGACTAACTGATACTTTTAGTATTATCGGAAATTACCAAAACTCCCATGGATCCCCTGTCTCTTTGCATTTTTTACCCTCTATGGGACGGAGTCAGTGGCCTTGCCCTTCCGTTAACTTGTCCCCCTCTATGGTGGACAGAACTATCTTATTTATTTATTATTTATTTAAACCCTCGTACAACGAGCGGCAAACAACCGGAGAAAAACCCGTACATATACACTTCCCTTCATCAGGATCAAACCCAGGTCAGTAAGAAGCCAGAGATGTACCAATAGCTTATCGAATCGGACGCCCCAGAGCTCGCATCTACCCGTGCATCCACACTGAACCCACTGAACATGCCATGCCAGCAGAGGCGACGCTAGAATCACTTCAGTAGGGAGGCGAAAGTGGGGCAGCAATTTTAGCCAGGGGGGGGGGGCGAACTGAAAAATGCTACTTTTACGCTCCCCTTCCAAAAAAAAAAAGAATAAAAGTAAAAATAACACTCTTGCAATTCTTTCTCACGCCAAACGTTCTTAACTGTTTTCTACACCATTTTTTTTATAATATTTATAAAACCAGCTGAAAAAAAGATGATTTTACAACTCTCAGGGCGCGTTTGCGCAGCGACTCGCCTTTGCATTCTCGCAGCTAGAACTCAATCGCGATAGCAAAGGTGACATTGCCATGGTAACAACGCTAAATGGATTAGCTAAATCCGACATCGTTTGAGTAAATACTTGCAGTCTTATAATCCGTGCCAATAATATAAAGAATTTCTCATGACGAAACAATTTTTCCAAACGCTTCTGAACTCACGTTATTTGCTGTTTTCGTTGCGAAGCGGCAGACATAAAACCGTCGCCATGTTGGAATTTGAGGTAATTTCTAGCTTCTAGCTGCGAGAATGCTAAAGCGAGTGGTTGCGTAAACGTGCCCTCACAGTAAAACCTAGGTTCTATTGATGTGACCTAAAGTCGTCCTGTCGCTGTGAAAGAAACTAACGTAGTTTTCTTAATACGTTACCAGAATTTTCTTCGTTTATACGTCTGATTTTGATCTGATGGTGGGGGGGGGGGGGGGGGCGCGCCCCCCCCCCCCCCCTCCCCTTAGCGTCGTCCCTGCATGCCAGTGAAGGGGTGGGAGTATCGACAAAGGCGCTATATCAGTGATGTGGGGACGGCTTGTGTTTCCAGTGGGTCACGCCACTTGGAATAAACGTAAGTAAATAAGGTGGCTTACTGTGCTACATTATTTCTAGTGTATGAGTTTCGCAGTTTAACTAATCTTTCTTTTAAATTTCAAGTTAAGTAGGCTTAACGCCTGTAATCTGTTGCAGATTTCAACATGGAAATTAAAATTAAGTAATTATATTTGCTTCCTGTCTTTGGCATGATAAACCACTCGTCACGAAGCAAGGTTACGTAAATCTCTCGGTCTCAAAAAAAGTCTTCTTTTCAGCCTCGGGCTAAAACGCGAAAAAAATTCGCTTGTCAGTTAAAACATCGAAATATTTTGCATAACAAAGCTAAGATTATTTTAAAGCGTCCAATCGTTCAGTTGCTGCTACGCTTGCAGCTTGTGGATTTTCACGCACAAAAAAAAAGTTACGTAATTTTCGTTCCTAATGTTGTTTTCCCGGAAAATACAAAGCGTTAAAGTTAAAAAGCAATTTAAGTGATTTGTATTAAAGGCTCAGTTGAAGAGCAATTAAGGTGGTTTGCATGCGTTTATTAAAAAAAAAAATGTGGCGATTCTTGGTACGTCCGACTGGGCCTCACCACCAACGCCTCAGCTAAGGGAGGAGCTACGATTATAAATTTGGGCCAGATTTTAATTTAAGCTTAGCTGGTGAAAAAGAGGCAAAATTCTGGGTTCAATCCGCTTGATGTTTTAATGATTATAATTAGGAACATTGGAGGGCTTGGCTCGCCTGACTTACATGGGCGACTCTTTGACTTAGCTCAGGGCCTAATTCGGAATGCCTAGGAAACTAGGCTTCCTTAGGGTTATATTAAATTCCAAGAGCGTACGGTAATAGTTTTGTTGGGTGATTAATTTAGTATCAGCGGGGTTGCTATGAAACTAGCAACAGGGTTGGACTGGGTTGAATTTACGTTTGGGACTAAAAGGGAAACATTCTAATTAAATTGACCGAATTACCTTGTGGACTGGGATGGTGAAAGGACAGTGGCGGAATAAATTCTTATTCGGTTCCCCCCCTAATTGTTGAGAGCACCGGGCGGAAGACCAAGCGTGCTCGAGCCATTACAATTGACGACGTACAAACTACAGGCAATTATTTGCATTTACGTATTGTTACAATAATTGGTCCGACACCGTCATTCAGGAAACAATGGAGATTACTTTCGAAGTTACAATGGGTAGATAAAATATGACGTCATCTTAATCTTGGGCTTGAATTCGCAAGTGACGTCATCAGTGGGACTTCGTTGAGGTGGCATGGTTTCAACATGTGCAGTCCGAAATAAATCTCGCAACATAAAAAAGAGGCTGTTTTTTTTTTAAACTGGTAAATACAAACAAGCGTCTGCAGCGACTACCTAGTCGTAACCGTTCTTCTATACACTTCCGCCACTTTCGGTCCACTTCCGCTTCATTCTTCCGGGTTTTTTTTTATTCATTTTAAATAATTTTTTGGACGCTGAAAGTAATGGTGAAAACCGTGTCTCGAACTGGTACCGTTCCATAGACGATGGGTTCACCTGTCGGCCGTTTCCGGCCACTTTCGGTGCACCTTCAACGAAAATGTTGAGGCGCACACCTCTATCACGCACTGCAACAGCGATCTCTACTATATAGTCTAAAAGAAGTAACCACCACAGTTGCCGGTTAAAAATGTGTTTTAGGCCTAGTTTGGATTTTAGGCCTAATTGCCAGCTTTTAGGCCTAATTTTTACACGCCCTTTTAGTTTCGTAAGTAGCAGCTAATGGAGCATTGGGTTCGAGAATATAGTTCTTTTCATCCATGCAGCACGTTGTCGAGACTATTTTAAACGAAGCTAACGTGTGTCGATAACGAAATTCTTTTGTTTTTACGGTTGCGTGTTGTCCTGTAGTGTTTAAATGTGGCGATCAAATGTTATTATTTCATTGAGTTACGTCGAGATAGCCTATTAGCTGCAATGACGCAACGTTGTGTAATTTGCCACTTGACTAACACTAAAATTGGTGACGGACGGACGGACAAAGAACAAAAAAAAAACCGTTGCATAGGCAGCCTTTTATTAAAAAATTGGAAGAATTTAAGGGTATATTTTACCAGCCTTGTAACAGCCACCGCCCATCTTGCCATCGCACCGTTTCGCGAGACTGCATAGTAATACAAGGCCAACTAAGATAGTATCTGCGTTCCTTGCAGTGAGAAATGAAGCTACTATCTCAGTTGGCCTTGGGCGTAGCAGACAAAAAAGCATGAACACAAAAATTGCGACGTCACAAATCGGAAAGATTTTCATATTTTAACATGACATTCTACAATTTTTTAGGCTGGTACCTTATAATTTTTCTTCGGCGACCTATTGGCATAAATAATTTTAAACCGGATTTTTGAAGTGAAGCGAGGCCGAAGGCCGAGCGGAGCTCCGTTTATGAATACACTCAAATGCAATCTTTGTAATTGCGATCTTTGTATTGTATTGCATCACACAATAACCACTGCATCAATTAAAACCTGATTTTGTAGATTGATAGCGCTACACCTAGAGATGGTTTGTAAAAAAAAAACATCCTGAATCGCACATGTCGTTGAGGAATAATGAAGGTGGCAAAATGTGCCAAAAAATGGGCCAAAATCCAAGAGCCAAGAAGCCATACAACAACGAGGTCACAGTTTGTTCATGACGTTATAGTTTGTTCATGCAAAGTTTAAATCCGGCAAGTTTATTTCTTTCTGATTAGTTTTCCCGATCTAACAATGACATCATGAAACTGGAGGCTTCCTTATGCCAGTATTAATTTTGGGTGCATTACAACTACGATGCTCCTTTCAAGGAATGTTTGAGAAATCTGAATTTGAACATAAATGTTTGGAAGCTGGAAACCCTGCCAAACAGCAAAGAAAGCGGAGTGTCATCAGCCTGTCGACAGTGGAAGTGAGAATGCTATTGGATAAACGAGATTGCCAATGGATTAAAGAGATTGCCATACGTTCCCTTTTTTTCCCGCTAGAATTCAGTATGCCGTAAAGTACCATGGTGGAACAAGTAGTCAAGTTCCTTCAAGTCAACACAAACACAACTGTAATAAATTTAAAATCAAACAAACAAACA
The DNA here is from genome assembly GCA_023313725.1 of Lithobius niger. Lineage (NCBI taxonomy): Eukaryota > Metazoa > Arthropoda > Chilopoda > Lithobiomorpha > Lithobiidae > Lithobius > Lithobius niger. The sequence continues at coordinate 152,056 of JAHWFP010091317.1, read as the reverse complement.
TGAATTGCTCAAACCTCTGATTGATGTTTGTTTGTTTGTCTGTCTGTCTCTCTATTTGTTTGTTTGTTCGTTCATTCGTTTGTCTGTTGTTCTGTCTGTCTGTCTGTTTGTTTGGTCGTTTGTTTGTTTGCTTGTTTTAAATAAATAAAGTTTTTAATAGGTGAATCTTCCCGACGCAACATAGGTACTGCCATTGTTTTCAGCCAGCCAATACATAGCAGTCTGGCTAAAGCTGCGCAGTTCAATTTCGCTTAAAGTCACTCAATAAAGAAATTGAAGAGTACAATGAAGAGAGACTGCGCATACTTGGTCAGCCAGTAGTGTTTGTCTTAGCTGTCCATAACAACAACACAGCGAGTGACGCAACAATTGGTGAAGTAAATGGTTTGTCGCCATACCTGCAACTTGCTAAGGGTTCCAAAGTGATGCTCCACCAGAATCTGTGGACATCACGCGGATTATGCAACGGCAGTGTAGGTTAAATCGTTGATATTATACATATACGAACCAGTAGCTGACACTGACGCACTTCCAGTAGCTTTACCACTTTGCATATTGGCTAGATTCGCAAAGTACACTGATCCAGCTCTTTATGGTGAGTTGATTCCTGTACCACCAGTTACAGTTCACATCAAGAGGAATGGTGTTAGCTGCACTCGCAAACAACTATTTTTGCAATTGGCTTATGCGATATCAATTCATAAATCGCAAGGGATGACATTAGAGAAGACTTCGGTGAACATTGGATAGAGCGGGTGAAGCCTTGGTTGCGAGTTCCCAAGGAGGGGTGAGTGTCATCGGAGGATTTGAGTTGAAGGACGGTTGAAAGCCATGGGATACGATTGATAAGATGACCTTGTCGGTTGTGATGTGATGCCATGCCGATGTGAAGTGACTGATTCGGCGGCCTACAGGGAGTGTGTGGGCATAGTCACTTGCGGTGAAAGGATTTCCGACTGGGAGCTGAGGAGTACTTGCTGCGGTTGTCGGGGGTGGAGCTCCTTCTAAATTTGTTGTTGTTGCGTGAGTTGTTGTGGGCGTTCCCTCGAAAGGACTGATTCTGACGGGGAGAAGGTTTCCTCTTGTCATGAAACGATTGGTCATCGGACGGTGGAGGAGGCGGTGGTTTAGAATGAGAAGTGTGGCCTCGGAAGGATTTTCGAAAGGGCTGGTTGTTCGATGGTTTGAACAGTTTCATAGGTTTCCGGGCGATGTCCAAATGAGGGGCAAGAGTAGGGATGCGGCCTCTGAAGAGTGTGTCCGTCTCATGAAGAGGTTGGTTGCGGAGGATGTGTTTGGTGGATGCATTCAAGTTGGATGTAGTGCCTAAGGCGATGTCCCTGAGCAGAAGGGTCGAGTTGAACAGAGCTTTGGTGAACCAGTTGAAGGAGTGATATGAGGCGAAGGACATCTTCTTAAAAAGTTTGGATATAAGGAAGTGGAGATATCTGACGTTCTTTTGGCTAGTTTCACGGGGGAGTCTTTCGCAGAGGGCGTTGATAGCCATGGCGAGGACGTCGGCTTGAGACTTGGCGCGGAGGCCCAGATGGAGTATTTTGTCATTCTCACGGAGCACGGTAGTAGGCACTTCGGTGTGACGGGGGATGTAGAGGGCAGTGCCGAAGTCCATTTTTGCTTCAGTTGACAGAAACTCAGATTGTTGGTAGGTTTCAAATAGGCTAGGGTTAGTCGTGCCGTCGCCAGTCGCTCTGAAGAACCAGGATTCACGGCCTGGGCGAGGGGGCGGCGGATCCTGGTCGAGTTCAAGGGGTTGACCATTCCCGAGGAGGGATCCCCCAGTTCTGAGGAGTGTCGTGAGTAAGGCAGTGGATTGTCCGATCTTCGCTTTTCCACGATTATTTTTGTCCCGAAGGCCATAGCCGAAACCCGTTGAAAGGCCCCTGTTCTTGGGTTTAGGAGCGGAAGAGTCCGGTTTGTAGAGATAGTCATCAGGGATAATGGCTTCCACCGCTTTGAGAAGGTCAAACAAGGGGATGGCAGTTGGATCATCGTCCGCTTGAAGGAATCTTCGTAAGAGTCGAGCGGGGGCTGAGCGAAGTTGACTCGATGCGGAGCTTGCCGGCCTAAAGCTGAAGCCGAGTCGAGATCATCTTCCGTGTTGAGGATACGGGAAAGGAGGTGCTGAAGGTCCGCTGCAGAAATGTTGGGGCGGTGTTTCTTTGAAGATGTATGGGCGCAGGGCTGCTTCCGTTTGCGAGCATCGGTGTCGGAGGATGCAATCCAGTCTTGGACGTATGAAGTGGCCTTTGAAGGGGGCTTCTCCGTCGAGGAGTGGTTCTTGTAAGAAAATTCCTTGATGGAGTGGTCCATGAGACGGTGAATTTCTTGCGTGGACAAGTGTTCCGTCTCGGGTTCAGGATGTGAGGCCAATGATAAATCAAGGGGCGGGTCATCATGCTGCTGTAGAGCGAGAGATGCCGAGGTAGATGGTGGCTGCTGGGCGCAGGGCAACGGTGAAACCGAATGGTCTTGGGTTAAAGAGGCCGTGGGTCGGGTTGGAGACGGCAAAGGTACGATGCTGGGGTCAGGTGGTGGACTTGACGGTGAAGAATCCATGATGTGTCGGCGAAAGATCACGTAACGAACGGGAATGGTAGCGACGAACGAGCAATGAACGGGAACGGCGAGCGACGAACGGGCTGCGAATGATGAACGACGGACGGGCTGTTAATGACGAACGGGTTGTCAATGACGAATGGTGAACGATGAAGAGGCTGTGAATGATGAACGGCGAACGACGAACGGGTTGTGAATGACGAACGGTGAACGACGAATAAAAGATGAACGGCGAACGACGAACGGGCTGTGAATGACGAACGACGAACGAAGAACGGGCTGTGTAATGACGAACGACGAACGACGAACGGGCTGTGAATGACGAACGACGAACGGGCTGTATGAATGACGAACGAAGAACGACGAACGAGAATGAAGCGTTGAAAGATGAGCGGCCGGAAAACGATGGGCGGCAGCAGGACGTTAATACTCAGGGTAAAACGTGAGAACGACGAATGGGCTGCGAACGGCGAACGACGAACGACGAACGAAGAACGGGCAGTCGAAGGGCGAACAGGCAGCACGCGACGAGCGGCAGCAGGCGGCGTCGGATTCCGGCATAGGACATGCGAACGACGAACGGGCTGCGGGCAGCGAACGGGCTGTGGAGACGAACGGCGAACGGGAGGAGAGCTTCTTTCCAGGCGACGTCTGCGACGAGAGCTTGAGGAAAAGAGATGGCCGCCATGGGCGGGCGATCTGCTTTTATAGGAGGCCTGCGCATGGTGACGCATGCGCAGTGGGGTTGCGCACTGGGCGGATCAGGAGAGCGAAAAAACCTCAAGACATAAAGAGCACTCAGGAACTGAATGCAATTTAATTACAGGTAGTAGAAATTTTCTCCCGACGATTAGAAACTAATTTATCACCATACTTTAAATACTTCTTTCCGTTTGTGCGATGAATTCGAGTTGTTTCATGTCATTTTTCTTGGTAACGTCCATTGTTTTTCTCCCTGGCGTTCAACAATCGTTGGCCGCTATAACGTTATTACAATAATGGAGTTACAGTTCATTGTTATAAGTGTAGTTATAAGTTATTTTATTGGGAATCTGGCTGTTGCAGACATACGGCCTTAGGGCTTCGGGCAGATGACCAGGAGTGGTTAACGCTCGTTAAACCCTTTAACCCTTTAATAAGTTATTTATTCTGACCCTTATAATAATACGAACGCTGACGGAATAGCATAGGATCTGCAAAAGTGTACCAATAAGTGATTTATTGTGACACTTGCAACAATGCTGTCTTACAACAAACCTGTATCAATAATGCTGTATTCGATTTATTGCTGAGTTTTATAACAATGAAAACGGAAAAGGTATGGTGATAATTAATAATAATAATAATAACTAGCTGCCCCCTGGCGTAACATACGCTGGTCTAGCCAGTTCCCGCATACCTGAGCGAAATACTGTAGTGGGCAATTTGGAGGAAGTTAGTATTTTTTTCAATGGAGGACGCTCACTTCCCCGTTTCTCCGTTCTGACACCAAGTTCAATGAACCCAACAATGGTCGTGCATGCAGTGATTGTTACTCAACCAACTTTGAATCTCTTAAAGTCGGCTAAAAGAGCTAGCATTTAAAGCAATATTTCGATTGTTACTGATTGTTACAGGCCACATCCGCTTGTTTGACATTGTCGGTCGCTCGCCCTACTTTCATTGTAGTGCATAATAATGATGAATTTGCTTGCCCAACCTAAGCGTATTACACATACGTATTAGAAATAATCTTTATTGCCTTTTGTTATTCGAAGCAGCACGCACATTGCACAGACAGATAAACAAAATTTACAGTAAACTTATAAATTTATATAAAATAAATATTACGTTACAATTTCCATATTTTTCCAAATTGAGATACGTTTCATATCAGTTTATTCGTCTTCGGTTAGTAAAAAAAAAATAATTGCGGTTTTAAAATTCTGACACTTTCATAATTTAAGAGCTCATTTGGTAATTTATTAAAATTCGTGGTACATAATATTGTTTATTTCTTTTTCCATATTTACTTCTCCAACCAGATAACTCATATGTTTGTGCCTCTTAGTTTCTATTTTTATGTAAATTTGTAAAATAATTATTTATTATTATTTTTGATTTCTTAGTTTTCCAACTGATAAAATTTCATTCTTTTAAAAAATTTCTTTCCGAAAAGGACCGTTACAATTTTATCTTATAAGCATTGTAGTCTATTGATTATATAGTCTGACGCGAACCCATAAATCTCCATTCCATTATATTATTATACTTTTCACCCATGATTTATATAATATTTGTTTATTTTTTATATTTAAACATTTTTAACCTGAAAAATATTTGGTAATAGGTATCGTAACCTATTTATTAAAATATTTATATGTGTTTGAAAATTACTATGTGTATCAATTACTAAACTCATATACGTTGCTTGTTTCTTAGTTTCTAAAGTATCGCAAGTGTTTTTACATTTTGTTACCATTTTCACATCTTGTATGTAATTACACTTCTCACTATGCACATACATTTTGCGGTTTCTTTTGCTGTCATTTTTAGGTACTGTTAGTCCATAGAAACAGTCGTCTCTTCGCTAATGTACATTTCATTTCCAATTAACCAGCCGTTTAATATGTCATAATCATATTGCAAGTTTTCTAACATTTCTGTTTTATTATCATTCATTGATAACAAAAACATATCATCAGCAAATATGAATAAAAAAGTTTTCTCAATACCTATCTCAATAACATTTGTAAAAGTCAAAAACAGTAGTGGCCCTACAACCGAGCCCTGCGGAACGCCAAAATCAATGCCGTTACTATTTTCATTTCCAATTTTTACTATTGTTTGTCTGTTGCTCAGATAACTTTGGATGATATTATAAATTTTACCTCTTAATCCCAATTTATTACACTTATTTAATAAAATATTTTTATCAAACGAATCAAACGCTCAAAGACGGAAAGCCGAAGGCTCATCAACAGTTACATAAATACAGATGCTAAACTATTTACGTTGCTTTTTGGTCTTATGTGTCAGACTGCCTGAGCGGGGAATCGAACCCATGGTCATATCAGTATGGCTCAGCAATAGGACCTTGGCCTTTGGTATCAAAGGTCGTCGGTTCGATACCCCGTTCAGGCAGTCTGACATATAAGTTAAAAAGGCAACGTAAATAGGTTTGCATCTGTATTTCTTTAAATTAAAAACTTTTTGTAAGTCCACCAAAATTGTATCTACATATTTTCCGCTATTTAATGGTGACGTTATTATTTCATTAATGTCTACTAATAAATTTGTTGTACCTTTTTTCTCTGTATGACCATATCTTATGTCAGTTAACAATTTAAAACGTGTTGAGAATACTTTGATTTTTCTTTGGCAAAATTTTTTCGATAATTCTGTTAATTACTGATAAGAATTAAATTGGTGTGTAGTTATTCATTACTAATTTTGAGCTAAATTGGTTGTGCAATGGTCGTATTATTTTAGTTTTTAGTAATTCTGGCCATTTTTCTTCTTCAATTATTTTATTTATAATTATTTTTTTATAATTGCTTTTTAGGTATTCTCCTTGGTTTCTTTAATATAATTAATTAAGTTTTTTTAAGCTCTACAATTATCTAATTTCCTTTCCTTTTTGACTCTTCAATATACATTGTTTGTTTTGCATTGTTCACCTCTCTTTTATCGTAAACATCCTTATTATATAAAGTTTTCCTTTCGTTATATTTCTTGTTTTTTTTTTTACATGCTTCTCCTTTAATTCAGGCACTAGTTTGCTAAAAATGTGCATTAAATTGAAATGTGCGTCAACTTGTGTATATAAATTATGTTTTTAATGTTTCATGTATGCTCTTCCTATTTACTCATTTACACTCTCCCACATCGATTTGTTGTTCTTTTCCCCGTTTTCTGTTAAATTTTTGTAAAATATTTGTTTCACTTATTTTATTTTTTCTCTACCGCTTTAAAAAAAAAATTATACTCAATTAGGCTAACTTATTTTCTTCCACAATACTCATTGATTTAGTTTTTGTCCATAAATTGTTTTTCCTTTCAATTAATAAAATTGTTTCTTTCGTTATCCATTCTTTTCTTCCTCTGTTTTTTTTTTCTACTACCTACATTTTTTATTATATTGTGTTCATACATTTTATTTATTTTATTTTTAATATCTTCATATAACATATCTACTTTGTGTTTAGATTCAGTCTGTCCCAATCAATAGTTTTCATTTCCTCTATTATTTTTGTATCATTATATTTTATTTTTGCTGAACCATTATCTTATTAACTTCCTTGTTTTTCATATCATATTTTATTTAAGCTTGTTTCCATAACCAAAATTGCTGTGTAGTAATGATCAGCGATTTTCCCTTCTATTGTAAAGCCATTTGCTTTCCAGTTGTCTTATTTTACATACAAATGATCAATACATGACATCTGTTACATGAATTTATCTTTGTTTTTCCTTTTAATAGTTTCAACCCTAGTTGGCGAATTGATAAGTTTTTGGAAACCATTTTTTCCTAACAACTTTTCATATTTATATCGATTATATATGTTTTGTTTAAATTCATCTATTAAGGAAAATTGGAAATCAGCCAATAGCGAAAATCATACACTAGAAATAACGTAGTTCAGTAAGACACCTTTATGCACTTGCGTTTTGTCGGAGTGGCATGACCCGGATTCGAACCGGCTACCCAGTTCGCCCCCAGATCACTTGCATAGCGCCTTAATCGCTATGGCCACATCCTCCACTGGCATAAAGATAACTCACTGAACCCGTTATTAAGGTCACAACCGTGACCAGGGCTCCATTCGACCGAAAATCACTCGGCCATAGACAATGGAGAGGGAAGACAAATCATACACTCACAAGGCTAAATAAAGGAGAAATTAATAGACAAAAATCGCTGGAAATAATATTAAGGAAAACTGGAAAGTAGCCAATAGCGAAAATCATATACTAGAAATATTTATTTATTTATATGTCTATTCATTTATGTTTATTTATTTATAAATTTATCTATTTCAGAGTTTGTGCTTCTAATAATCAATATTTATGTCTCCTATATATATTAATTGTAATTGAAGTATTATCAATCTTCCTAAATAATTTTTTAGCTCCTTTAAAAATTCCATTTATTTGAATTTGTGTTTTTATAAACTGCACAAATTTCAACCTGTCTGTCCATTAATTCTAACTTCATCTTTATGCAGTTATTTTCACCAATTTTTTTATGTTCAAATTCCGAATTTCGAAAAGTTCTATTTTTGTTAAGAAAGTGCCATTATACCGCCACATCTATTATTCTTCTCTTGTCATAGCATTATAAATGTAATCTTATAGGTTATAACTTTCAATTTCAGTCTTTTTAATGTTTATTTCAGTAATTATAATAATGTCCCAAATATAATTTTACTTTTTTCTAGGTTTAATATTAAGTTTACCCTTGATAGTAGGTTTTTCCTAAGGCGTCTAAGTTTACACTAATTATTTTTAATCCTTCGTTTTTCATTAAATAATTTTGAAAATGCTTTTAAATATTATAAAAATATTGTAATATTTGGTTTGTGATTTGTTATGCTACATTTAAAATACTTAATTAAGATCCACTTCCGAACGTACAGTAATTACAGTTCGTACATTTTCGTTTTCTCTCATTGTTATGTTTTCGTTGTTTAACCAGACATATTTTATGTTATTTTTTTTTTTAGAATTTTTGGTCTTCCAGAACAGGCTTTTATAGTAGAGGCTCATGTTCTCATTTTTGTGTCCATTTTGTATACATCATCATTTTTCACATTTTGTTTTCTATTTTGTAACCATTCTTTTTGAGTTTTCTACAAGACAGTTCAAACCGTTTTGGCCAGCTACGTTAATTAAAACGCACATTGTTAATTTTTATAATCATATCACTCCTTTTTTTTTAAATTGTGTATTAGACTCAACTCCACTACCGTGCAGATTTGTGATAAAGTGCCATGTCAACAAGAAATTGGTTTTCAACACTTTGCTACTACCTCTTGCCTAACCATTCTCAATATAGTCACCTCGTTATAGGTTTTTGGTTTGGTTTTAATTTTGTTGTAATTTTTTTTTTAGTTTTGGTGTGTTGATATCACTCCTTTGAAGGGCCGAACCACTCTCAACTTGGTGGCCTCTTTACCAGTTTTTGACTTTGTTATTACAGTTGGTTTATTTTTCGTGAATTGGACGTGAATACAATTTCTTTGCAACGTAGTTTAGATTTATCGTGCTACACTAGTGTGTGTCTAGGCACGCACGTCAGTATACAGGTTGTCATTGTCCGAACTTTGGCCGTCCAATGAGAGACGATGCCGACAATACTAACAATGGTCATATCAATATTTTCGTACTTACGCGCCCTCCCACACCATCCTCGTGACTCCACCAGGCTTCAAACCATAAAAGGTACGCAGTTTGTATTGTACTGCACCATTCACCCAATTTCATAGCAGGAAGCCTTCCCGTTATCTTGGTATTGATGAATAATCACCCTATGGGGATGAGCGGACTAGTTATCTAGCTAGTAACTAGTAACACATTTGCAACGTTATTGAGGGTCAGATTTTGCATTGAAAGCAGCTTAGCTGGCATTCCTACACGAGTTAATTTTTGTCAGGTGGGTCATTGCTCTCGATTTCAACACAATTTAACCTTTTGTGTCGCATTATTATTTTTCCACAAGTATCAAATATGCCCAACTATGCTTCAAGATATAAGACGCTGACGCTATGGCGTCGCGCTGCAGTGGTTTACAACCTCGACAATTGAATTGATGTGATGTTTGTTGTGATGTTTGTTGCCTAACTTGGAGCGACACACTAGCGTGTGACTAGATCAGGGTATTCTTTTGTGGACACCCTGTATAGCAGACTTGATCAGTGAAGGATAACCCTTTTCCATTCAAGACGTGGAAGTCTGTTTAACACCCGTAGTGCTATGGGCGTCGGGGAAGGAGTTGGAGGGGGGGGGGGGGGGAGTAAGACCCGAAATTAAGAATTAAAATTTGATAAAAAAAAAAAAGTAGCAGTGGCGTGTACCATACAGCCAGACTGGCAGGTGCCAGGGGCCCACCTGTTTTGGGGACCCCGGCCCACTTATTAAATGCAAACAAACTTAAAAGCAAAGTCTTACAAACATTGCGAAAATAGAACTGGGTCCAAAGTAAGCATTTTGCATGATTTAAATGTGGATTTTCAAAAAAAATCTCAACTTCTGGAGGGCATCCCCCAAGACCACCCCACCTTTGGCCCATATTGTAATCAATATCCCCCCTGTGCAGGGCCCCAGCTATAGTACTGTGTCAGGGGCCCACCCTTGCCTCTACACGCCACTGAAAAGTCGACAAATAAGACAAAACACATTTATTGGAATTGGAGATATCCTGAAAATTGGCTTTTTATGTGTTTCAAAGTTACTAAAATTACTGAAAAATGCGCTGTTTATAGGGGTTTTGAGGAAATTAAATACCCCCCCCCCCCGCCATCGTTTGACCATTTAGTTGAATTCTCGGGCCCAGTTTTGAATTCCACGTTGTTGCCCCCCCACCCCCGAGCAAAATTTCTGGTTACGTTTATGACATTGTTGGGTTTTAACACAACGGACGGATGCAAAGATGATGGGGGGGGGGGGGGGGGAGGAAACAACAACAGCTGCAACACTAACACGAAACAATTTTAATTAGTTATTATTAAGGCTGTACCGAGCACATTTTTTTCATTTCTTCCTGCCGAGCCGATACCGAACCAAGCGCTCAAAAAATGCCTGGTACGCCGACCATAACCGAACCGATCAGTGCTGCCGAGCAGAACCGAGCAGTGCGAGCGCCTTTATTAATCACAGGGGTACTGCCGGGAGTACCAGCTTTTTTCACATTTCCTCACATTCCAACTTTTAATTTTTTTTCACATATTTCACATACCCGCTTTTCATTTTGTTCACATTTTTCTCATACCTGCTTTTCATTTTTCTCACATATACCTACTTTTCATTTTTCTATCATATTTCTTCGTTTTCATATACACACCAGTTTCACAAATTTTTAATACATTTTTTCTTTTCCAGTAACCATTGGAATTTCTCTGTATTTCACTAAAGAGAGTGAAAGCGAATTCAAACCATTTCCGGCAAAAAACCAATCAGGTTTTTTTCATGTGCTAACAGACATGCCTACATAATTCCGGACCCAAAATGAAGACGGTTGTTTTTTTTTACTTCGATAGTGCGTTTTGCCTTATTTTCCGCACCAAAACTCGTGTTTTTTACAATTTTCCTTTTATTTTACTACTGGCAAATTTTCACATTTTTCACACCGGCAGCGTCCTGCAATCAGCACTCACTAAATGCAAAGCAGTCTTCTAAAAAGAACAATTCTTTTCACTAAAACAGCCTTGCTTAGCGTCAACCATAGGCTACCGTACTATTAGTTTCGCACACTGTAATTGATGACGTATCGACATGTCTGGTGTGGCCTGCATTAGCAGTCATTATCGTAACAAAACAAGTAATTTTTATTATGAGGTCAGTTACTTTTAAGCTGATAAAAGTGTTAACAATTGATCATTCAAAACAATAAAATGAGTGATGTCACTAAAACAGAGGTTTTTCTTGCATTTCTTAACTTTTTTCAGGTTTCAGAGATGAGCGTAATGGTTAAACAATACTGCCAGTGGTGCTAAACCAGCAACCATGTGCCCGTTATGCCTAAAAAAGACCATTCTGCTATAACGCACTGGTGCGTTTACCAAGCTTAATATGAAAGCGAATGTCCGAAAAAGCATAAAAAAAAGTAGTTAATCTGCACGAACCACCTGCAAATTTAGTTCCAGTACTAAATTCTGTGGTAGTCCTTCAACCTTCCTGCAGTAGGAACCATGCATAGATCGTATTCATCGACTGGCATCCGCCAAAATAAAGCTCACGTTCAAGGTCCCAGGATCGTGGGCCAAGACTAGACGCGAGCTGCGTTGCTCGGCTCGGTTAAATGGACGTTGCCGATCATACTCTACTCGCCGAGAATCGGCTCGGCAGCTCGGTATCGGTACAGCCTTAGTTATTATACGCAATAAATAAATCTTGACATTTGAAAGAATTGTAAATAGTTGCATTTAATGCGTGTGACATGCGTGAAGGAATACTGATTATGAAGGACTGCGGTAAGCCTCAGCATGAACTTCCATGTTTATCCCTATAATTTCCCCCAGAAATAGTATAATACAATACAGTAGGTATCGGTCAGTCAGCTATACAGTTTTTTGAAGGCCCAAGTGGCAGATGTTCAGTGGAAGGAACCACCATCGTATCATTTGTTTTTTGCCGCAGAAGGGAGGAAACCGGAGTATCCGGAGGAAACCCTCGTGCATATAGACATAGATCAAGGAAATTCGGTGTTGGGGGTTGTGTCATAACTTTCACTGCATTAGAAATTTTAATGACAACAATCGAACAGCCTCCATAGGTTGCTTCTTTTAATTTTTGCAATTTTTGGACAATTGCTTCTTTTAGCAACCATATGCGCCCCTTTCTTACCTGGGAGGTATGGAAAAGGTACATTACGGCGACCTATACTGTTTTCACAAGTACAGCTAGGACTAGGATGGCTATCGGATCTGACGCCCCAGCACTCACAGCTATGTCCGTGCACCCAACAGACAAACGTTATGTTGGAAATGCTTACGATCGAAACTACCAATAAAAGCAGTATTTTGATTCAAATCCAAGTCGCACCATTCCACAGAAACTTACTTCCATAATTTTACTGGTCCTTTTCAACCATGATTTCGTTGTGTGCATCTTATATTGAGAATAAATGTATTATTATTATTATTATTATTATTATTATAGCATGGCCATTTCTTGTTGTTATGGTTTTTGTTGGGACTGACGTCACCTGCAGATCGAACTAATGAGCCGATTATCAACTTTTATAGCTTAAAACATAGGTATGAACAAGGCCGATAGGGCATTTTGAACGCTATTTTAACGCGACTACAATATTATAGTAGTCGTGTTTCTTGTTGGGGAAAGTTTCCTCTCACCTACATAATGAATCAATGATCCGATTTTCAACTTTTATAGCTTAAAACACATAGGTATGAACAAGGATCAAGAACGTTTGAACGTTTTCTTAAAATGTGTTCATGTCAATTGTATCATACCGCAATTATCTCGTATTTAGTTCTGTAATTTGCATCAAGCAAAAAAAAATAAGATGCTAGTATTAAAAAAATAACACTTTAACGTATAAAATGCGGGTGCAAAGCCTTAAAAAAATTAATGCTCTCAAGGAAGAGATAGGCCTATACAAGAAAAAGACACGTAAGCCATCAGCGTTGCACTAATGCGTCTAAAGAAGCTCGAGCTTGTTTTTTTTTTGGACGCTAGAAATTCTTTTACACGGATTAGTGCGACATGGCTTTTTTCTTGTATCTGTACCTTTAGAGCATTAAGTTTTTTTAAGGTTTACATCCGTATTTTATGTGCTTAAGCGGTTTTTTTTTTAATACAAATAGTTCTTATTTGTCGATGTAACGTTCACACTAATTAGCTTAGTAGCACTGAAGGATATGGATTTTCCATGTTAGTCAGTCGTAATTTCACGCACGCTGCCCTTTTCCCTTATCACGCAACTCACACCAAAGCAGTGAAAAATTACGGTGAATTCAATTGGGTGCGCTCATTCCAAGTAAACGGGCACTCTTTTGCGCGAACCTCAAATTTTCAAAACGGAAAACTGCAAAACGAAAGAGGGTTTAGCAAATCCAATCGAAAATTCTACGAGCGTTTTCATGCCACAATCGACATGATCACGAGCCATCACAGGGCTCTTCTCTTCCCGAAAAAGCCAGAGGGGCTGATGTCAGGATCGAGCCCGGGGCCTCTTGCACATGAAATGGACGTGCTAACCAAGGCCGGCTCAAGACAATTTGGGGTCGTACGCGGAACCCATAACTGGGCCCCACCAGGGTGTGGCATTAAAAGCATTTTTTCCCCCAATCTTTTCATTCGTGTTCGATTCGAATCATTAAACAATCAATCATTTTTCGTACGGTCCGAACCAATATCCATGTCAATTTTTTTTATTACAAAAAATAATGTGAATAAAAAAAAAACAGTTAATATAGTTCCAAAAATGACAAATTACAGCCACGAAAACGGGAAAAAAACGGCAAACAAAATCGTTACTAACTATAACAGCCAACAAAAACCACATAAAGAAACAAAAAACATACTTCCCAAAGGAGGTAAGAAGAGTAAGAAAAAAAAGAAGGTAGAGAAGAAAAAAAAGAGGGGGGTGGGGGAGAAAGGAATATCCATTTCACTGTTTCGTGTTTCTCATTTCCTATCAGATTGCCACCTACCGACGGAAATGCCAGCCTCAAATACCACTTCGGTTTCGGGTGGCGCAATGCTTCGACTAATCCACCCAAATCTTTCTCGAAGTTTCAAAGCACTGGCACACATTCTTACCCCGTTTTTCTCTTTACTTTGACTCAGTATAAAGGATTTTCAATCAATAATTTGCCTTTTCGCTATAGTAAAATGATTACTCCGCTCCATGTGGGGGCCCCTTTAAACCGGGGGCCCTACGCGGCAGCGTTGCTCGCGTGCCCCTTGAGCCGGCTCTGGTGCTAACCAATACGTTATGTTACCTTGTCCCGTACTTTGACGTATACCTTGCCCCCTTGCTACCTACCGCCATTGGCTATGGGTACTCATTTTTCTGCAATGCGGGTGGTTATGAAAAAATCGGAGATTTCCCATTCCCACTTTCCGTTCTTTCTTCCTCTTCAAAAAACCATCTTGTGTACATTTTATTACGTGTGGGATAAGGAAGCACAACGTAACGACTTTGTTATTTAAAGACACCACTAAAGCAAATTAAAAACGGAGCTTAAGTTAGTTTTAATGGCGGAAACTACAACCAAAATATGGCTTGATGCGTGGGTGGGGTAGCTGTACGACGTTACGCAATAACCTCGCTAACCCGCAAACACGTCACGGCACATGTGTTTTACGAGTTTTACATTGTGAAACGCGTGATTTTCCGCGATAAAACTTGTGCACACATATGGCTTGCTCTACTCAAGGTCCCATATTCGGCTTGTGCCTGTCTCAACCGTAAAATTCAGTACGTCATAATTAGATGACACATGTAGTCTAAAATGCGTCAGCATCCTTGCGTGAATTGGTACTGCTGATGGCAGATCCTCTTCCGAGGAGTTGGAGGAAGGGGAGGGAAAGCTGTGGTCGCACGCCTTCCCCCGTCTCTCCCGATCCAAAATTGCAGCGTTCCAGTGTTTATATTCATAAAGATCTATTGACTTATAACGCCAAAATGGTTTCAGGTTGGGCAACACGGCCGCTGACACATGAGCAACAAGTTTAAATGGCACGTCGAGGTTCTAAGACTAACACTTGACTAACAATACAAACTAGCTGTACCCCCGGCGTAACATACGCGGGGCTAGCTATGATGACAAACCACAACAAGAAGAAGAACAACAAGAAATGGCCACGTTACGACAAACGGGGTGGTGACTAGAATTTTTAATGCAGTGAAATAGTTATACCACGAGCTCAAATGCAGAGTATCGTTGGTCTGTATCATTTCTGGGAAAAAATATAGGGTTTCAAAGCTTGACATTTACTAGGAAGGTCATGCTGAAGCTTACATAAGGACCTCCTTGGTAACGTTAGGGCAAAACCGGAAGTGTGTGGTTTCCCAATGCTGCTGCAGGAAAAATGATAAAAACTGGCTTTTTTACAACGTTTCAAAGGAACTAAATTCTTGAAAAGTTTTACATTTTCGACTCCATTCCTTTTTCCCCCCTGCCTACTCATCCCTCAAAACAATATTCCATGGCACGGTCCTGTCGAAATTGCATGTTTCATTTTCACTTGAATACCGCAGGCTACAATCCAAATGTTTAAATCAGCATAAACTACGGTATTGTTCAAGGGAATTAACATCCAAGAAGATTGCGACACAGTTATTGATGTCAAACCACACACAGCTTAAAAGAGTAAAAACCACAATGGAATAACAACAAAGCTGCCAAGGTCGTGTTGCATGAACTTATTGATTTTAACATCCATAATCGTGTACCGTGTTGTAATGAACAAAGTTTCGAAATTCCCTGCAACAAGGACGATGAGAAAGGACCCAGAGCAAACTGCATAGGAATTACTGGAAAAAAAACAACTAATTAACCGAGATTAAACGTAAATGGCAATACCACAACTTCCAACAACCACGTCATCATGCAAACAGATTCGTACAGATCCTAACCCATTATTGCCTTCATTGCTTCCAAATTACTTCAGATTATTCAGTTACGGGGAAAAAATATCGTTCATGCTAGTGCGCTGTTTATACTGAATTTCTTCCTTATTTTTTTAAGTGATTCCTTACTGCCTTCATTGCCTCAAAATTGTATCAGAAAATTCAGTTACGAAAAAAAATATCGTTCGTGCTAGTGCGCTGTTCATACTGAATTCCTTCCCTATTTTTAAGTCATTCCTTACTTCCGAAGTTTTAACGCCATTCACAAAGTGATAATTTAGATCTTCACGAACTGGTGGGCGCTTGATTTTGCAGCTATCCAACAGTTGCTGGAAAATAGGTTGCTACCCCCCCCCCCCCCCCATGAAAACACGTATGACAGTCAACTGAAATTGTTTTCTCTACACGAAATACTGAAGACAGGACCGTAGGCGTCCGCAGTCTTTCAGAAGGGGGAGGGGGGGAAGGGGGGAGATGGCAAACCACCGGGCCAGGGAGAAATAGCAAATCATCGAGACGGGGGGGGGGGGGAGAATGGAAAATAGCGCTAAAAAAGAGGGAATGACTTTAAAAAAATGCAAAGAGCAATATTTTCAAAAGAAGATTCGGTCCAGCGTGGTCTGTTGGGATTTCTGGATCATTCCCCGGTAGAGCGTGTGTGGAGGGCGGGTCTAGAGCCACTTGAACTTCGGATGCTGAAATCGGACATAATGCCTCACCTATGAGATTGTTCACTAACTTTTTTCGGTAGAGTTGCCTTTTTTTGAGTTCAGTACTTACAATTCAACTCGTGGTCATCCATTCAAGCTGCGGGTACAGATATCGAGGCTTGAATGCATGCGGAATCCTTTCGCCATGATGATGGTTGCACCTTGGAACTCGCTTCCTGATGTTGCGGTTTGTGCAGTCTCAGTGGGAGCGTTTCAGCTAGCCCTTGACATAAAGTCCCCCTTTTACAGTTCTTGAAGTAACAATACTTAATTTAAATTATGTTGAAGATGTGTACGTTCGCTTATCGCCCTTTCGTATTCCATCCCATCTCCCTATGATGGTTAAGGTGTATATTATTATTATTATTATTAAGATGTGATGAGGGCAGTCATCCTTCATTCCCAGGTCTAAAAAAAATACTACTAACTTGCCCGTATTTAGCCTGGAATCATGATTGCAATCCTTGAATAGCTATTGCTTTAATGGTTTTTCTTCATAATTTTTTTCTATTAAAATGACGTCCAAAAAAGAGTGTGGGGAGGAAGGGGGGTGGGAACACGAGCCCTAGTGTGCCCAAGTGTCCCAGTGCGCGATAGCCCTTAATTGATTAGGCACAAATGCGCCGATATTCGTTGTGCTTTCCTGCGATGTGCTGAAGTATGAGCGAGGTTCACTGTTAGAACCCCAGAATGACAAGGGGTTGGGAATTTGTACAATCTGTAATGTTGTTCACGTTTCCAGTTGTTCTCACCGGTGAACCCTTGTCATTACAAAATTGGTTCTGAACAAAATTAAAGTACACAAAATTTTCTACAAAACCTGTTCTATTCACTTTTTCTCTTGGAACAATGGTTTGGTTGATATGAAACAATATATATGTCGTTTTTTATTGTTTCAGACGTACAACAGCTGGAAAAGTAACTGCACATGGCAGATGGTAAAATTGATACTACGGCCGTATGCGCTTTATGTAACAGATGTTTAGTTGTTGCGAGTTTAATTCAGGATTTCAACGTTGGAATTGTACCACCCCAACAAGGTTACGCTGATGACGTCATTTGTTAAATCTGCCAAGCCCGAAGTCCACATGACGTCAAATTGTAATGTGCCATTGTCACTCCAAAATTAATACTCATTGTTAGTTGAAATACTCCTATTTGATCAATTGTTGTAACAATACGTAGCTATGATTTGTCTGTACATAATGCTTGACATCAATTGTAACGCTCGAGCTCGCTTGATCTTCCGCCTGGTGCTCCCAACAATTAGGTATTAACCTAAATGTCCATCCGCCACCAACTCTCCAACTCCCCGCATCTAAAGGTAATTTCGGCCCTATAATTAGAATTTTCCCCAATTTACCAATCCCCGAACTTAAATTCAAACCTGACCAACCCTGTTGCTAGTTCAGCACTGCAACCCCCTAGCTACTTAGTTTAGTAGTCACTAACTAAACTAAATTTTCCCGAAACTAACTAATCCAAATTTTCCCAAGTAAGCCTGATGCCGTTGACATTCCATTTAAGGCCCTAAGCCAAGGTTAGTGTCGCCCTAGAACTTCAGGCGAGCTTGAGCACACGATCGCTCATATGAAACATTAAACCAACACCAAAACTTAACCACGACAACCAGCCTTGTTCCATCTGTTAAGGTAAATTTGGAATTCCTGCAACCCCTTGACTACCACCGCGGCACATTTTCGAGCTATTCCCTTAACTGTGGGGTTGGCATTGGGGCAGCTCCCAACGTACTGAAAACCCCGACAGTTAATTTGGTGCATCTACGCCGGTCAAGTTGGTCAAGGCATTACAAACGGCAACTTGGGCATCACGTAAAACATGGAAGAGGAGAATTCGTCAAGATACAACCTAAGGAAAACGCAGCAGCGTCTGGCTAGTGGCTAGAGAAGAAGGCACAGCCGAAAAATCTAATCCGCCAGTTCAACTTTAGCGTCAGAAGTAAGGTCAACACATTCAAGATTGTCAACTAGTAATTTACGTGAGCACGACATGTCAACCTTACCAGTAATCTTACCAACTACAACTAGTGATTTACCCGCAACGTCTAAACCAATTGGAAATCCTTCCGAACAGGTCCTTACAACCAGTAAGGATGCTGCAAGCCAGGCTAGACAACGGTTTTTGGAACGGGGCTCAGGAAGATTACAAAAAACTGTCACTCATCCAATTCTGAGTAAGTCCGACTCAAAGTGAACCATTTCTACCGAAATTCACGAAGATGTTAGCACGGACCTAATCCAGTCTAATGTAAGAGACGCAGTAGTAAGTCGTCAAAGGAGTCGTAGATCCCGTCTCGAGTTACTTCAGGATCAAAATCTCGACGATGGTACCAACCCAAAACTGAACCACGACAACCAGCCTTGTTCCATCTGTTAAGGTTAATTTAGAATTCCTGCAACCCCTTGACTACCACCACGGCACATTTTCGAGCTAGTCCCTTAACTGTGGGGGGGGGGGGGGGGGGGTATTGGGGCATTGGGTGCGTTCGGAATCTGGAACAGTTACGCGGTTACGGAGTGCCAAATGGGCTCGATTAGTGATAAATAAACGTATACTCAATGTATAAAATTTTAGCTTAGGGTTTTAATTCAAGTTGAAAAGCTCCACATTTAATCAATAAATTAAAAATAATGAAAACCATGACAGACGGTTGTGTCTGCAGAATGGCTTAGCATTAGGCTTTGTCAAGATTTTTGCGGAGTAGCGGGGGGTGGAAGAGGAAGGGCGTAGTGTGTCAAGGGGAGTCGGGTAGGGTGAGAGCTACCCACCAACAAAACTTTGCTCTGTTCAGACTGACGAGGAAAACAGAATCTGTTCTCAATTTTAATCGAGGCTGTAACGTCGTTTCTAATTTTAAATTGCAAATAACCTTTACAGTTCAGTGTCATAATGTTTTAGTGCTACAAGAAAAATTAAATAAATAAAACGAAAGCATTTTTTTCTCGCTTAAGCAAAACTAGCTCTTTACGGTGCTGTTCTTAATTTTAATGAGGCTGTAACGTGTTTTTTTTTTTAACAACTAGAGCAATCATGATGTTCTTTAATTCATAAGCAGGCGTGATATCCAGGTGTGATATCCGATATCACTCCTCCTTTTTCATCTCAGTCTGAACTATTGCTGCTTTGCCGCCGTGTTCGATTGTTAAAGGAGGACTGAGATCGTGAAATTGGGTGATAAAGCAACTGTTACATCGATAACTGTTACTGATTTCCGTCAAATGAGAACAAACAGCCAACGAAAGATGTCTGGAACAGTGTTATGTTTGTTAACACTGTGATACCACCATAACATTAACATTATTATGTGCGTTATGTAGGTTATTATGTGTAACATTAACATTATGTGTAATAACATAATTTTGTGCGATAATAACAGTTCAAATGATTCATATCAACCAAACCATTATTCTAAAAGAAAAAGTGAATAGAACATGTTTTGTACGAAATTTTGTGTACTTTAATTTTGTTCAGAGCCAATTTTGTCGTAGGAGTGACGAGAAATGAGATATATGCGAAAAACAACAACCGGAAGCAATTGTTCCAAGATGACGCCGTTTTAGACCTCTTCCGCCACTTAGATTTTTCTAGACTTTTAGTATGTTGTTCAGCATGTCTTTCTGGGTCAGTAACAGCAAAGTTTACTTCTATTACAATTACTTCTAGGTAAAAGTGTAAATTGACTAGCCTAAAGGATGGTCCAGCGCACATGGTTTCCGTCGCTAAATGTTTCATCCGGCTCCTCTGAGGTTTTCATTTTGATCGCGCCCAAATTGACTATGCAAATGAAGAAGGACTCCTAGCGACCTTAAGTAGGTAATTAAATAGAAAGTTTTAGTAATTTAGGTATAATTAATTCTTTACGCTCGGGCATGATGACATTTAAGTCCAGAAGGCAACCGAAATAGGTTCGCATCTAGTATTTAGTAGGGGAAAGGCGTTGTGCGCAGGCGCATGATGAACGACGACGGCCGTCTACTGACGGCAGGTGCGTATACTGACTTCTCCGATGCGATCAGTTTTAAACAAAAAGGATTCTGCCTCGACAATTCCACCCGTCAGTCGACGGGTCGTCACGGAACGGGACGGACGGAGCAGTATACGCGGCTCCTCTAATTTACATGCTTTTAATTCAAACAGAAATTTGACGACCTGTGACGTGACGGAGCGGAATGGAACGGAGCGGTATAGTGTGCTACAAGCTTTAGGGATTTACCAACCAAGGCAATTAAGCCAGCGCCACCCCATCTAGTAAAATATTGGCAGAAATACAGAGTTGGTGATGCCGTTAGTCCAGTGGGATGTCCCACCATAGACTTGCATACTGCCACACCTTTTTTAAGCTGTAAAAAAAAAACTCGTTTCCGTCAACTAATCGGGCATCATGTCGTGATTGACAAGCCAGAGAGGAGCATCATACTTTTTTTTTTGTTTTTTCCCCCATAATTTTAACTCTTTTTCGGTGTGCTATGGCCATCACGTCGACCCCTGTGGACAAATCGTGACTATAATATTCGTCTGGACCAAACTAGAGAAAAGAACAACATCCAGACGATTTGGCAGGTGGGAGAACAAAACTTTTGCCTACGGCGATTCGTTGAGAGCGAAATCGGCGCTCGTGTGACGTCATGATCTCTCAACCAATGACGCGCCTTCAGGGTAGCGCTCGCGAGCGCAACCGAATAACTGCAAGGTGACACCGGGTTTGTCTGTTTTGGCTCGTTCTGACGGTAACTAGGAAAAGGTAATGCTGAGTTGTTAGTTTCAAAACACGAACCTTTCTTTTTTTTTTATCAAAGAAAATAAAAAGCAATAAAATCAAATTGTCAAACTGAGAGCTCCATTTCCTGGCTCAGTGGTTCTCACTTTTACAGGCCCGCAGCTAGCATTTTTTTGTCTACCCGGGAGGACAAGTAACTTATTCTACGCCCCCCCCCCGCGGGGGCCCCCCCCCCCAAAAAAACCAAAAAAACAAAGTGAGGGTTAATTTGAAACAGTGTCTCATTTTCGTTCTCTTTTTATGCTTTTATATTTGTATCCTCGAATGTTTACAAGACCAGTGTTGTTGTAATATACAATTTTAAAACCAAGGGAGAAGAGTGGTAAAGGAGCGTTCGGAAAAATGGAACTCAAGAGAGAGCTTCCAGTCGGAAATGTTAGTTTCACTCCATCCATTCAATATTTTGTTTTTGAGCTAGCTACCCCTTTTGCGCACGTAGCCTACACCGTATTTCCAAGCACTTATGTACTATTACTTAAAGGTTCATTCCTTCCGGTTGGTTTTCCTGTATGGCTCAGTTTTGCAACATTACTTCAGACGCATCTAAATATTGCAAAGGCATTCATTTTCCTATTTTTTTCCTCGTGAGAAACGATTTTACTAAATTCACTCTAATCCTAGTAAATGTTGCAGAAGCTATTTCGTGCAGGATGCTCGAATATAGTGAGAAGGTATGCAATTTTGGTGTATACCCGTTTCGTCGAATCCCGTTTCGTCGGTTTCCGGGTTTAGCCTAAAATCTTTCCCGTTTTGCCGAAAATTAAGCTCTGATTAAAATTCGGTGAAAGGGGAATTCCCGTTCCGCCGGATCCCGTTTCGCCTAATTAAATTATTCTTAAATAATTTGATGCTGGATGAGTTAACGATGCATCATTAGGAAGGAATTTGTGATTCGTTCGATTCGTTGTGGTTTCTGATGCTATACGTGGAGCCGTAACGAGCGCGGTAGCGCGTGCGAAGCTCGTAATTTGAAAAAAAAAAATTATTCGTCGAAAGGAGAATTGGCGAATAATTTTTAAAATACTGGTTGAAATTCGGCATAATGAGAATCGACGAAACGGGATTCGGCGTAACGGTCATGCACCTCCCTTTTAAATTGTCATTAATACAAGTAATTAAATTTGTTAAAATATCTTTCATTATTTTAAGGGGTAATTTCGGTAATTTAAATATGTTATTCAATTTTTTAAACTTTTTGTTCAGTTTTCGTGCCAACAGATGGTGTTGCATCGTTTGCCTTTGAACTACAGCGTTTTAGCTAATCTAATGTTGGCTTCATTGCCTAGGATGATTCCCTCTGACGACTACCAAGTAATTCGCAAGTGTTCTGTTCGAAATAATTATTCAAAATTGAACCCTTGAACTTCGCAAGAAAAAAAGTAAAATTTGTTTAATATTGAAAATTGAGTGAAAACTTAAGAGGATTTTCCAAGGATGTTTACGTCACTTAGCCTTATTTTTAGACTGCCTTTTTTCCGCCACCCCCCCCCTCTCCCTACCACCGTAATTTCCGCCACTGTGTGCGTCATGGCGACACCCTACAAAGATTGGTCCCAAATTCGTTTGCCCTCCCCCCCCCCCCCAAAAAAAAAACAATATTCAACCCCCTCCCCCGTTCATAAATATTGATTTTAATTCAGTATTAAGTATTTTTCGACGATTCGACGGCACATTTCTGCTTTTCCTGGTGCGCAGTGCAACCTTGCAGCTATCCAGTAGCGGCACGTTGGGCAACCCTTTGTTCGTAGCGGGGATCAGGAGCGAGTGCACTGGCCGAGTGAGTTTGCAAGCTGTTCCGCTCACCGGTGTACCTCGTCAACTTTCGTGCGTGCTTCGCTACAAACTTGGTGATCTTGTTGGATTATTTTTGTGCCTTCTATTTTACCACTTTGTGCCACTAACGAACTAGGTTTACAGTCGCCATGGCAACAAACAGATGGTCCTACTTTTGTGTAGTTGGAGTACTCCTTGCTTGTGTACATGCCCGTAAGTTTTTATTTTCTTTTTCATTTTCTTTTCAGTGGGTTATAATTTGTGTGTGTTTGAGAGAGAGGCCCGTTTCGAGGAAACCTGTTGGTTTATAAAGTTGAAGTTTAGTTTTCTGTGATTTAGCAATGTTGGAAGTTTGATTTTACTGCATGAAGTGTGTTAATTCCTCATTTAAAAGTTCCAAATAAAAAAAAAAAAGGCTGAGAAAAAAAAATGCTGGAATGAATTACAGAATTTTTCGGAAGGAAGTCCCTGTAATTTTTGACAAAAAAAAAGTGCGTAGTTTTACCTTAGTTGTTAAATATAGTCAAAAATCTACCACGAACGGAGAAGGGATATTATTTTTTTAATAAACATTTTTGTCAAAAGTTGTACTAGAATATCTGACAAGTTAAGTTCAAACTGTTTTTTTTTTATCAATTCTTGTTATTTTATTTTATTCTGTATTATCGAAAACGGATTGCATTATCAATAAACCTAAGGGGCCAACTGGTAGTTTCGTTTATTTTCCTTTAAATTCTAAAGCAGGCTTTTATACAGTTTAAAGTAAGGTGGCCTGGACCATTACATGGTGGTGCACCCAAAATTAATACCACCCTCCCCCCCCCCCCCCCCAACAAAAAAAAAAAAACCGCTTCAATTCAAATCCACATCCGTCCCATTTTCAGAAGTATAGCCTACGCCTGAATAGCGCTTAGGGAAAAAAAAAAAACAGTAAACGAATGCATTGCTGGCACTACTTCATTTGCCCTTAGCATTGTCGTTTTTCATTGTTGTGTTGTATTTCATTCATTTATGTGGAGATGCACTCGTGCTCGTGTAGGTTGTGGCGTTTAAAAGATCCTAGGTATTGCCTAGCAAATTTGTTCCACTCCGGCCGGAGATAACCTCAGCAGTTGAAATTAAAGGACGCTAATTCGAGTATTCTCTTTTTATTTCTATTTATTCTGATAGAATGACATTTTTTGTCGTCACTTACATCTTTCTTTGTGTCTTATTGAATAATTCAAATCTTCCTATAAGATTTCAAGTAATTTAAAAGTTGATTACGTAATTCTTTTCTGATTTATCAGAATATTTTTTTATTAAAGTTTCAAATATCTTCCCTAACTTTTTTTTTTTTAACCTTTAGAGCGACATCGGAAGATTATACTTGTCTTTAACGGAATCGCAAATTCTAAGGCTAAATTGTCAGAAATTAACCTCTTGACTGAAAGAACGTCATCGAAAGTTTCGAATTTTTCAGTTTCAACGAAACGCGATGACATTTTCGATCTTGTTTTTGTTTGAAAACGGTTCTCATAATAAACAAAAAGCCTTGTGAGATTGCTAAGGTTGGAGTAGCGTGTTTGATTTTGTCTATTAGTTACCGTGATACAGACAGATGAGAAGCTCCTTTGCTGTGCTTCGTATTTAGAAAAAAAATTAATGAAGACACGAAAACGACCTATTAGGCTATACATTGTCGTGAGCCACGAATTTTACGAATAAGTCAAAGAGTAAAAAAAATTATCGTGCGTGTCGTTTATTTTTTATGCTGACCCAGAATTCGTTTGCACGTTGAGTTTATTCGCGAGGGAATTAGCTCGTAAGCGTTTTAGTCTTTATTTCTCACCGTAAATTTAGGCTAAACGCACGTTTTCGTGTTGTTTAGTGTTTAATAACATCACTGAACAATAATGAATATATTTATCGTGTGTTCGATTCGTAGTAATACACAAACGTATTTGGAAACACAAACCCACTATAAAGGAAAGATAATTCCCACTGGGTTTATATTGATACCCGGGTCGTAAATAGATCAGGTGCCATTTTAACATTCAGTTGGCTGGACAAGTTTTTTACCTCGTTTATTTATTTATTTTTTTTTAAACTAAAGGTTTGCGTGAGATGATTCTAGAGTAATTCTCTATCACGGATCAATACGACTGCTCGTTTTTAACCGAGCGATGTCGTTAGCTATCTTGGTAGTCATATTACCATGGAAACAACACTTTCACCATCTTACTTACGCTACCATCTGCGCGAATGCATTGTAAGATCGTTGTCTTGGTAACGTCCATCGACCAAACTAAGTGGACTCCTTTCATGATATCCTTTGTTTCAATAAAAACGTGTGTGATTTATTCATATCATCGTTACGCTAATGGATTCCTGCTTTAAAAAAAAAACAGAAAAACAATTCACTTGCGGCTTTTGAGTCTCATTGCTGACTGACTATTTCGTAACGACTCAGCACAGCCAAACGCACAGGCAAAGTTTCTGACTTACATAGGCCTATAGTTGTAATTAGAAATATTAAAAAAAATATTCACATTACAGAAATTGCCAGGGCAAAAAATTCATTACAGCGCAAAAACTAGTATGAAAACTAGTATGAAATGTAGAAACTAGGTGTCGCGAAAAAAAACGTTATTGCTACCCCAAAATAGAGTAAGATGCTTCCCTGCTGACTTTGGTGTTGTGGTGGGAAGTTATTTGGGGACAGCAATAGAGTTTTAAATGTAGTAACTGCAATTTTGGACAGTTTTTTTTTCTGCACTGGTAATGAAACTTTGTTCCCTATAAATTTGTAATTTTATTCTCGATGAGTGATGCCAGGAGCTAACTGCAGGGAGTCGCCTCGCCATGTTGTTACTCTTTGCTTTGTGATTTATCTCTTTATCACAAGGCCATCGGGGAAAGTAGCTGCGGCTCTGTTCCCGGCTCAACACCAGTTCATTCAACATCGCCAGTTCGCCTGTTCGAGAACTGGCATGGAATTGAAGAAGAAAAACGCAATTTGTATCCCAGTTGGCCTTGGCTTGAACAAACGAAGCTCTTTCATTGCTTCATGGTCGCTTCAACGCTGATGCAGCTTGCCAGAAGGGCGTTTGCTTGGGACCAATCACAGCACGAGTTGGATTTTTCACATACATTTTTTGGGAAAACACATATGCAATCATTTTTGTATAGGTTATCTGTAAATGTTTGCAAACAATCCGGTTGACAACTGGCCTCATGGGGTCAGGACCGAAAACGAGAGATGGAACTCTGGGTAATATCAACATGGACACTCCACGGACCCTCTTTTATGAAGTCCTGGTGAAGCAAATTAAAAACCTTATATCAGTATTATGAAAAGCCCGAAAGTGCACATGCATGTAATGAATACCATACGTTTCGAGTTAAAACCTAACTCATCCTCAGGAGTAAAATTAACATAACAATTATTTCAATAAAAACAATTTTAATAAAATTTGTCTTTTGTGGGAGTCAATTACCTAAGTCCATTGACATCAGAAACCAAGACAGAAAACATGAAAGGATAGGAATGAGAGCCTCCAAGTCAGAGCTGGAAGTGAATCACTTTTTCCGACCCGTGACCCATCTGACCAACTCGAGCTCTGACCCACGACCCACTTGACCCACCCGATAAAGAACAAATGTTACCCATCATCCGTAACGCATCCCATGCTATGAAAAAATAATACATTATGCAATTTGGGTTTTTAGCCTTCTGGGGTAAACTATTTTTGAAAGAAGTAAGAAAAATTTAAAGAGTACTAGTAAGAGTATTGATTACCGTGGGTCGGTGGTGAATCACCCACGATAAAAATGTGACCCATTTGACCCATAGGGAAATGTGGAATATGGGGGTGGGGGGTTTGCATTAATTTTCATAGCTGAATATTCTAGTATTTTGTTTCATATCTGCTCCAAGTGTACTATTGCCAAACACAAGTGGAAATGTGCTTGCCACCAGCTGACTTTTTCAAGTTGACAACCACTTGCTTATGCTTGCCAACAGCCCACTTGGAGGTCCCTACCTCTTCTTTGTTTTAACCTTGGTTTCTGATTTCATTTGACTAATGTTCTTACAGCTTTGTCTGCATCGAAGGACATGTGGGATTTTATTGAAATCATTTTATTTTTTATTTTGCTCTTGAGGATGAGTTACGTTTTAACTCGAAACGTCGACTATTCATTACATGCATAATCACTTTAGGCTTTTGATAACATTGGTATCGATTGATAAGTTCTTCTACAATCCTGTATTAAAGGTCTTAACCAGTGACGTGCACACAAGGGGGGCGGAGTGGGCGCAGACCCCTGCCCTCATGGCAAAGTGCCCTTTTTCTAAAAAAAAACTTGGCCGATATTTGTTGGAGCGGTGCCAAAAAAAGGCAAAAAGGCCCAAAAAGGCCCAAAAAAGGACAATAACGGCTAAGAAAGTGGTGCAAAGAGGCAGGGGCAGAAAAGGTTAAACTCTCCCCAAAAGGTGGGCAGTGAGGGGTAAAAAGACGTAGAAACACTACCAAACAAAAAAAAAAGGGCCCAAAAAATGTAAAGTGCCCTGCCCCCCTCCTCCCCCCCCCCCACCCTTCCCCCCGGGAAGCCTGTGCACGGCCCTGGTCTTAGCAGTAGCCTGACCGGAATCGCAACTAACTAATCATGAAACGTACACATAAGAAATTAAGTCTACGCTCAAGGACGGTAGGCAAATGATAGCAGCCGGGAAGCGTGGTTAGCGGACTGGACAGGCAGGTGTGGTCTTTAAATTAAGACAAAGTGCTTTGTTGTCTGCATGATGCCGGTGCAGTGGTAAAAATCCCTCACACGTGGAATTAGAGCAACGCGCGCTAGATCGGATGACGACGCAACGCCTTAAAACACCTGTCAAACTTTTTATCAGGACAATAGGGAAGAATAATATTGTAATGTTTGTACAGAAGACTATGATTTACAATCGTTTGAGCATCTGTGGAAACCGAAAATGTATGACTTTCACAATGCTTTTAACGAGGAAATGTGGAACGGAAATAATTTTGTAAAAGATGTAAGGTCGTACGGTACGTCACGTAACTTTCGCAAGCGTGGAAAATCCGAGAATATACCGTTTTCCGCTGACGTATTAAGGATATATGGGAAGTCGTGTCGGATTGGCAGAATCAGCGCTTGCGCAAACATAAACCGATTCGGGTAGGAACTAAGTTGTTATTGGAAGGAAGGATGGTTTGTAATATCAGTTCAAAAATTAAATCAATTGAAAAGTTGTCCGTTTATTCCTCAAAGTTACAGAATGGCATTTAATTTGCTAGAAAAGACAGTAAGTAGCCTGTATTGATGATGTTACACCATTAAAGGCCAATCATTACAAGACTGTTCAATGTTGAGAAATTTTGTACCAATACGTCCACCATCTTAATCCAGATCGGTTTGTTAACGGAAATGAAGCATTATCAAGGACCACGCTAGTGGTCAATTTTCAGACTTCATTGTAAGAAAGTGATTGTGAAATTCCTGCATTGTTGCACGGTTGCCACTAGCTTTGGTACTTGGTGGCAGCCATTTTTGTTCTGATATCACTACTTGGATGGACTGAAACTTGGCTGGTTCTTTCACCCTTGTGGGTTTTGTTTCAGATATTTAGTACAGAGGCCTAATTTTGTAACCAGTAAGGGGAGACTAAAAGTGGCCTAAAATGAAAGTTTTATAATATTTGGGTCTGAATTCCAGGAGCTGTATTCACCGCCAAGCTCGTGGGCGGTGAGGTTAGACGTTAACGTGGCTTCATTCATTTTTAAATCAGGCTAAGACCCAGTCCTTTATTGGTCTGGCCTACAAACCACACTGACGAAAAGAAGTTCAGTTTCAGATTTTAAAATAAACAATAGATTAACAAACTGGCAGTGCACCATGCACCAAGGTGCAAACTGCGAAACAGATAATAAACACTGATAAATGTTAAACAGATTCGAAGCTCGGTTAGATAGCCGGCGTGTCCTCCCCGTTAGCGTAGTTGGCAGTGCAAACGGCTAAACGGATGATTCAGATTTCGATTCACGGTCGAGGCATTTGCTTTTTCTTCATTCTGAATGGTTTCTCACAAGGCCAGTCTTTAATGCTGATTATATGGCTAAAGTAAGCCAACCACCACCCAATATGGTTAAAAAACTGTTGCTTCATTTTTTTTTAATTCTATAAAATGATGGTTACGAAACTCACCAAACAAAACAAACAAGCAAACCTGTAACCCTTTATTTTTAATCCTTTCCCTAAAGTATTTTTTTTAACAAAGAAGACATTTGTAATCCGTTAAGTCGAAACAAAAGTTTTAAGTCGGGAAGTGCGAATTAGCCCCGTTGTTAATTCTAACCTTCCTGACCTAATTAATGGATCTCGGCTTTCCGTACAACCCTCAGCTATCATTCTGAAATTTCCGATTGTTCACGTTTTCAACGCAAAACGTGTAAATTCTTATTCTTAATGGGATATTGGCTCTTATTCTTAAATGACACTTCAAGCCACAAAGGCAGCAGCAAAGAAAAAAAGAAGAAAACAGGTAATGTTCAGTCAGGTCGGTGGAGGCAAACAGTTGCTAGTCCATTTCTGCTGCTTTTATACGAACTGTTCATCGTCGTATATCCCCCCCCCCCCCCCAACGGAATCCTCCTCCCGACACTTTGCGCAATTACAACAAATATCTTACAAAGCAATTTGTTTATTTTCATTAATGCATTTACATTAATAGTGGTAATTGGCCTGTCGTTTACTGAGCGCACAGGCAGAATTATACACCGTACCTCGAGCGCACAGTGAAAGGGGTTGAAGGTGCACCCAGCCAAAGGTCATGGCACCGGACACCAAGCTCGGAGTTCCATTCTTCGCGTATTCAGGCAGTGTGTTTCCGGCAGTTTTGATTGGGCAGGCTTTAGGATGTTTATCGTTCCCGCTCAAAGTGCCCCTCCACAGTTCTGATTGCGTGCTGCCAAATGTGCTCTCGATGTATGGTTTATTCTGGTAGCCTGCCCTCAATCATACGAAATTTTGTGTGATCCATAGACGTGAGCTTTTACCACGTAGCCAAATACACACCCTTCTAAAGTACAACGCAATTTTAAATAAAAATCACTTTTTTTAAAATAAAAATTTATTTCTGGGGAGAAAATGTCCTGTGGGGAATATGCCTTGGGCTAAAATGTCCAACATAATGGGGAATGTGCCTGCTGTCGGTTTTGAGGGGGGAGAAAAATTTTCGGGGACGGGGGGAATGTCTGTGGGCCTCATTGCAAAACTTAAAAACCGTCTATAGAAGTTGATTTGAGTAATAAGCGTATGGGTCTTATAAGTCCAAATTACGTGAGCACACTGTAACGTGCTTTTTTTTGGCACAAAATAAAATATTTCCATTTGGACAACAAATTAACTTTTCGGTATAAAGAGGACGGAAAGGCAAACTTTAACTTTTAACTTTTTTTCTTTTTCTTTTGGTTTCGGGTGGCTGGACACCTTGAAAAATTGAAATGAAGCCAGCAAACAAGAATTAGGCAAGCTTGTCCCATATTAATGACGGTTCGTTTTCATTTCCTTGAACATAAATATTGTCAGGAATTGTCCCGTCGAGATTTTCTTAATGGGATTACCTTCCATTTTTCCCGATCCTCCTCGGCCCCACTCGCCGTGTCATCCTTTGTAATCCGATCAGGCCCCGATCACGATTTGTTTGTCATTTTATTACGTAAGATTCCCTCGCGACCTTTCGAGACCTACAAATTCTATCGATTTCGACGGAATTGATTGATTGATTGGCAGAAAGAGGTCGGTCGGTCGGTGCATTTTAGATTATATTCATGAAGGAAATGGTCCTTCTCTATTTCCATTCGCTTAACTTCCCTATACCACCCATTGGATGACCCTTCTAACCCTATTTACCCCAAAAAGCGATCGTGAATGCGGGAAACGATGGCTGTTACGGCATTTTATACGTCATCAATGAGCTACGAATGGCTATTCATACACTTGCCCCGCCGTTTTATGACTAAATAAAAAATGAGGCAGATGCATTTAAGAACGCATATAATAATAACCAACGGAAGCATTTAATAATAACCAGCTGCTACCCCCTCTAAGGATGGCGCGTGGCTTGGTAAAATGGTGTGTTTTTGCTGACCCTGTCACCCTGCGCCTTTACCCGGAGTGCAGAAGATGCTGCTCATAAGCTATTTATGAGGTAGCTTTGAGGTTTGGGGTAATAAGTAATGGCATAGATTAGAAAGTTAACTAGATGTACCGTCTCACCTATTCCCATCCTACGCGGACCTCTAGCGGAAGTTGCGGCTACTAATACCTCTGCTAATGCTTTGCTTTCGTGCTGCTTCGAAGGCAAAAGCATTAGCAAAGGTATTAGTAGCCGCAACTTCCGCTAGAGGTCCGCGTAGGATGGCAAGAGGTGAGACGGTACATCTAGTTAACTTTCTAATCTATGGTAATGGTGATCATAACAGGTAACAGAGACGCTATACGTTCTGTTGCTGTTCTTGATGTTTATGTGAGCAGAGCTTAAGCTGGGAGACACTTCAGGCCCCTCGAGTGGAAAAAAACCGTTCAGAGGAATGGGGTGAACAAATCCAGCTTGAAGGAATGGAGGGTGCTGTTAGCTCAGTAGGGTCCACACTGAAGCACTTTTCGATATATCACTGCCGTATCTGGTTTCCAGCGAGTCCTTTCTACAGATATTATCGAGAAATTGATTTGGCCCGGACGGGTAGCAAAGTGCCGCCAAGGCTAGACCGACGGGGGGTTGGGGGGTACAACTGCTTTCCCTACCGGATCTATCTCTGGATTAAGCAGGGCCGAGTTTTTAAGTCCAACGCGCAACGTGCGTAAGAGGTTTTTGCAGGTTTGAGGTTTGAGGTTTTTGCGCGTTTTTACAAACGCGCAACCGTGCGTTTGTAAGAGGTTTTTGCAGGTCAGAGTGCTCGCCTCCACAGCAAGTAAACGTTGCTTCAAATCCCACTACCAATCAAAGGACTTAAAACGCTGCTGTATTGAGAATCCGATACCAGGGCTGTATGACATGTCTTGCGTGCCAATTCTTGACCAGTTATAAATTGTTGTTGCTTGTTGTGTAAAGTAAAAAAAACAATTATTTGTATCATTGTTGAAAGTATTTTCTTTTTGCAAAGTTTGCCACATTCCCCTCGGGGAAACTGGCAACATGATGGTGTTATTAAATTAAATTAAATTAAATTAAATTAAATTAAATTTATTATTTCGCTCTTTGTAAACCTTTGTTCACATTTCATGAAAATCATCCATTTTTTTTTTTTTTATTCTCCGTAAAGACTATTTTTTCCCCCAAGGATTTTTTTT
This sequence comes from Lithobius niger, assembly GCA_023313725.1. NCBI lineage: Eukaryota > Metazoa > Arthropoda > Chilopoda > Lithobiomorpha > Lithobiidae > Lithobius > Lithobius niger. The sequence goes on along the minus strand of JAHWFP010091317.1, from coordinate 119,547 downwards.
TCAATGGCTTCTTTTCCGGACCTCCCTCCCCGACTAGAAATGTTGTTTTCACATTGGCTTGTCTCTTTGCTCTTAATAACAATGCTTCGCTCACTCGATCAGCTTGTACTGTGACATCCATTTTTGTCCACTATAACCATTTGTGGCTTGTCTTCCTTGATGCCACCTTGTTCTTCCAGCAAGTTAAACTTTAACCAAACTAGTGACGTTCCTTGTGCGCGTGTCTCTTGCCTCAGCTTGTGGTCTTGGACCTGTGTTGGTTAACCAATCGCAGTCATGCGACGGTTAACGAATTTAGTGTGGCCTATACCTAACTGAGGTGTCACCCCAAGGAACCTAAAAAAAGTTTACACTAAATCCGTTATCCGTCGCACGACCACGATTGGTTAACCCACTCAGGTTTAAGGCCATTCTCAAGGGACACGCGTACAAGGAACGTTGAAGTTGATGACGTCATACACTGACGGTAAAGGGAATTCCTATGAGCAGTCACGTACACATCACTCCATCTTGCTTTAAATGATTCTTACTGTACCCAACCACATTCACTCCGTGCTCCTATGTGTCACATGTCATGCCATGGGAACTCGCGTCTGCCTACTACGCCGTAAAGGATGATTTTTGCGCCTACATGACGGCTGTTCGCAGAAGTTCATCATTGGAAATTTTATCGAGTCCACACGTTCTTATTACGACTGCTTCCTTCCATTCTAGTTTGGTCCAGTAAGTCGTACATTTCCAGGTGTGTCCTCCTTTATTTGAATCCACGATGATTGAACTGCGTATTAATTAGAGGTTCGGTGGCCTTGACTGACGAGGTCGGACCCTAAGGGTAAAAAAACATACGTCGATACATACCAAACAACGACCATCGAAAACCTGCCCACTTTTAATTGCTAATTGGATTCCGCCATTCGGACGGGGGGTCAAACACTTTGTGATCTAAATAAGTTTGGCGATCTCGTGACATTCACCGATCTCATGCACTAGAGGGACATTAAGTTTCTCTTCTAATTTTTATTTATGATAGGGCGATAAAAACAACCAACCCTAGAAGCAAGTATAGCTGTATAAAAGTGGTTTTAATTTGTTGTCTCAAATTAAATTTAAGCATTCTTCAACTATTTAACGAGGTCACTTTGTTTAGTGCTTATAGCCCAGGCCCAGCGATAAATATAATTTGAGAAACGGGAGAATTCTTCTCAAGTTAATTAAAAAAAAATTATTCTTCCAAAACACTACAGCAGCTGCAGAAAACACAGAAAAGTGAGCCAATTCCCCCAAATTTTTCCCCAAAACAAAATTAGTCCGAGTAAAAAACGCATCCAAAGCTACGTTTCTGTCTACGTTTCACTGGTACACCACCAGTACGTTATATTAAAGTGGCACTATCACCGATTGAAAGTAGGCAGAATCTGACAACATCTAGCGCTGTCTGGTACTATCTAGCAGTTGCTTGCACCAAGCGAAGGAACGCACAACGGCATTTCTTTTAATGAAACAAACAAGCCACGACCTCCTTAATTATTGAGTGAAAATTTGTTACGTCCTCGTGCACCTGGGAGCCACTGTAAAGGTTAACAATATCAATGCCTCTAGATGGCGCCATGGTATTTTTCGTTCGCATTTCAATCGGTGATAGTGCCACTTTAAGATCGAGTCACACCATTGAAGAAAGGAAATACAATAAAAAATGAAGTGAATTTCCAAAAATGTGTTGAGAAGACTGAGAAATTCATTAAAATATGCACGAGCATGAAACTGGGGGCAGCGGGGGAAACGTGGTGACGACCTTAAGCGAATCTTTTTTCGGCAAGGGTCGTAAAAGGGTAATTAAATTGAGAAAGGCAGCACTGCGCCGTGATTTGTAAGGTGGTAGGTACCTCTGCAACTGTGAGGTGTGGAATACGGAAATTAATGTTAGGGGAGTGAGAAATTAATAGGTCCAGCGGGCGTCCTTTAGCGGGATAAACCTATACGTCATAAGCTCAAGATATCGATGTCTGGATCACCTTCTCTAGTGAAGGGCTGGTGTTGTTATGAGGACGCATTTAGGCCACAAGACTCTCGCTCGCCGAAAACTATTTCTTAATCTATCGTATTTTATTTACGATGATTTTTTTTTAACTTTCTACGAACGAAATGCGGTAGTATACGAACAATTAAATGTATTATTAATAATAACAAGGATAAATTCAATTCAATTTAGTTCGAGAGGGGTAGCCACACTGGCCGTCTGCCCTACCAATCAAAAACAATAACAAGAACGAAGAAACAAGAAAACAAGTCAATAAGCCTGCGAACAACAAAGTAAGGATAACAGAGGGTTTCAAAGGGTTTAACGAGCCTCCTCCACTCCTGGTTATCTGCCCGAAGCCCTAAGGCCCTATGGAGTAAGGATAACGAACAAACTACAACAATAATTTTAGACATTCGTACAACGTGTCGTCATTTCTCGAAAGTTCGCCTACTCTCTAACCTAAGTAAATGTTGCAAAAGCTATTTAGCGCAGGATGCTCGAATATAGTGAGAAGGCATGCCCTTTTAAGGGTTTGTGGGTTACCAATAAAGGAGAGAAAACGGGAACAGGTGCTAACGTGTTTTTCTTGGATAGGTGCTAGTGAATTTAACTTCCACATCGTGTTAGATTCTTACATTTCTCAGTGGAAACAATTATTTTTAGAACATAATTCTTTCTTCAGTCCTTCCTATCTCTCTGAAAATTCCCTTTTTCTGCCCTTTTTCTCTCGAATTTTTCCACTCTTACGCTTTTACCCATTCCTCCTAGACATAGATTGGTTGACTAAAGCGTGGTTCGCAAACTTTCTTTAACACACTTTATCGAGTACGTACCCAGATTTAGAACACTCAGAAAAAGCTTCTTATCATTATGTTTTCGAAAAAGCAAATGATACAATGTCTCTCCCACTATTCCCTTTTCAACCAAGGTAAATACGGATTTTTTTTAATGTTATAAATCAATGTTAAAATTAAATGTAATAATGATGTCACTATTTGTTTTGGTGTGAGATTACGTATTGGCCGTTGAGGATCACTTTAAAATAAAAATCGTGTGATATAAAAATCGCGTGCTAATGCGGATTACGTGTACGGATCACCCTCACGTTGTTCTACTAATAAGCCGTGGAACGCCTGGTAAGTAGATAGAGGTATGTAGGAAGGGGATGAGAAGAAGTCGTCTCTGCCCTGATTTTGTTTTAAAACAAAAAAATAGGTTTCGGTGGCGACGAGCGCTCATTGCCTCTTCTGCAAATTAGCACGCTCGTTCAGTTTCTGTTTTGTTTTGTTTCGCCGGCAGTCTTTGGTAATAAATTCCTGTTTAATTTGCTTCGTTAGTTTGGCCTCTAAATTCGTCCCACAGTTCTCCGTGTAATGAAGTAAAGGAATTCACGGCCTAAGGGAATTGATCTGATGGAGGTAAAAAAAATGGAAGGAATTTCCGTCAGTCGTCTGGATGGAAGCTTCCGATGGAGTCAAATGAATCATTTCAAATATGCACTGCGGACTTTAATGTCAATAAGTAGAGGTTTGATGCGCTCCCAGCCGAAGCCATAGCGGCAGAAGTTTAGGAGGAACGATTTGGCTAAGTAATTCTAGTCGGAAAATCTTAGGGTCTTTTACACGCCGTAATCGACATGATCACGAGGTATCACGAGTCCTCCTCTTCCCGAAAATGCCTCGGCTGGATGTCCCCGGAACCAGTAGTACACAGCGGTGGCAACTCAGGACAAACGAATTAAAGGTAGCCTACAGATTTCTGGATGACGTCACTTGGTAGTACAAGACAGAGTATACTGCACTTATTAGGCCATTATACAAAAACACTTATTGCAGATTGTTCTCATCTAAATGGATCTAACTCCATCCAAGGGCGGTATCTATAAATTTTACTCCCAATTCGACTGGAAAAATCAACGGCTTTAATCCTCTGCCATTGCCGTTAGTTCTAATATTTACACCATATTCCGTGTGGAATTTAAACCACATTTCGTTTGTGCACTTTATCCGTTAACGATGCTCAAAGCAGCACCTCGCTTCCACCGACAACGTAATAGGCGACTAAGAAAAAAGAAAAACACACCTCTTTAGGAAAACCCTCATTGTTCACAGTTAAAAGGTCGATGAAACCTTTGTTAGCGACAGTCAAAACCACAATTGTCTAAATAGCACCCCATGAAATCGTGATTGAATTGTCTTCCCCCACCCGATATTGTTGTTAGGTTAGGTTGTTCAGTTAACCCTACATGAACTGCCGGATTCAAAATCTCACGCGCATCTGTAGTTGAGTGAGGGACCCCAAACTAAAGCAATATATGGCCTGCCTTATAACAGCCACGTCCAGTCATGTATCCGCGCGCTGTCGTCGCGAGATGCGGCGTAGTAATACCACAACGTCACTTCCGCTCTCGTCTTCTCGTGATCTCATGAACGACGTCTGGATTAGCAGACGAATTGCGGATCACGTGACAACATTGACGCAAAAACTGTGTCGTCACAACCGGAAACAATGAAACGTCATGGTTATTGTAGGCGCGCAAAGGATCATATACGTGCGGGAGGCAGTAAATAAAGTTGCCAATATTCAACAGAAAATCTCCCAGTCGCCACATTTTAAAACAGATTTTTAGCTAGGAATTGACTAACGGTAAGTAAATAAAACTTTGGGAGCCGTACTTGATGTGGAGGATCGAGAAAGAAGGCGCTGGGAGGAATGTCCTTTTAAGCAACTTCAGCTAAGTGTTCAGTCATATCCTCCAAACCAAGTGGACGCCAGTTCCTGCCTGTCCGCCACTAGCCGAAAAAAAAAATCCTATTATGTGCTCTTTCCGAGGTTAAATCTTGTAAAACTTCATTCGGCTGGGTTAGTATTTGAAGCGGGTAGGTATAGGTAGGGCCGCAGAGAAGCTTAGTGGTGAGGACTGGTTAGGTATGGCGCTAATTAATAACGGTGGCAAACCGACTTCAAAGGAACACTAATCCGTTCAAACTAGAATTATGCCTAGTTTTGGTTTCATTTTACTCTATATTTTACCAGTAGCTTGGCAAAAGTGTCCATGTTGTAACTTTCGTTTTCTCTAAGCTGCAGATTCAGTTTCCTGGCGCCAGGCCCGTTGATTTAACATCGTCAAACTCTTATTTTACAGGGTTGGAAATAATCATGATTATTTTAACAAAAGCGAATTAATTAGATTATTTTTATTATAATCAGATTTTAATATGGTGCAGAGTGCAACAATAACTATGACATAGTTAAAAGTTGCAAGAGTTTGTTCAATTGAATACTTGCTATTGCCAATGCCATTACATGTAGATCTATTAAGTATTAAAAGATTGAAATGTTATTAAACGCATGCATATTGCAGTTACTGTTATTACAGTAGTATTACTTAGTAAAGTTAGGTGTAGTAGGTGATGTGGTACTCCTTTGGTTGTCCCAAGTCGGTTGCGTGTTTTGTATGGCCCAGGCCAAAAAATAGAACACATAATACGTTCAATGTCTCCAGAAGACGTCAGAAATGTTATTATTATTTTCTTTGGTTGTTCAAGCTCTGTTGTGCTTGCACATCAACAGTTTTGTGTCAATCTGGTCCTTGATTAGAATCAAGCGATTTTACGTTTTAATCAAGCGATTGTAATATGATTGCAATCACTTGATTCTAATTGTAAAAAACCCTATTACTTTACCAAAGTAATGCCAAGAGGCATTAATTTACCGGCACTTGTGAGAACTGGCGTGGAACCAGGAGGTAAAACGCAATTTTTACTTCAGTCGGCCTTGGCTTGAGAAACAAAACTCCGTCCTGTCTTCATGGTCATTTAAACGCTATTGACAGAGAATAAACACGAGCTTGGACGAGCTTTATTTTTCGCTCCCATTTTTTAGGTAAAAACAAACCAGTACGTATAAAACGTACGTTTTTCCCCAAAAGTAAAAACGGTCACTCGGTCACTCACGGGGTCGCAAATCATAAAGAGTGTTTCAACATGGGCTTGGTCTATCTTTCATAATCCACCTTTATGCGCTCCTGATTTATTCCAAATTCTCTAAATACAAACGTTTGACTTTCCACCTTTCCGGAAAGAGTTTGGCTCAGTCTCGACAGCCTTTTGTTATCAGGTGTTTGTTGTCGTTCCGTTTTTGGGGTGTAGCTGCCCGAGAGAGTGTGACCTACTTTTGTACGGTATCTCTGATGCCATGACTGGTTTTCAGCTAGTAAGGCCATGAAAGGCCATTGTAGAAGCCATTTTAGTCTACTTGCCAACCTTCGACCACCTGCCTCCGCCTGCCGCCATCGCACTAACTTGTTCTTTTGTCAAGGCGTTGGACAAGACTGAGTAGCGTTCTTGATGAAGTTCAGAGCAACCGCCGAAGCCACATGGGCGGATTTACAAAATTTACAGTTAGAGGAATTTCGAAATATAAACACGTTTGCGCTTCTTCCTATGGAGAACTTAATTTACAAACAGCCGTGCCGACTCGCACGGGTTTGGTGAATTGGTTGTAATTGTCTATAGAGCAGTGACATTTACCGCCATATTGGCACCAGTATGGGTTTTGGAGGGCATAACTACAAGGTGCACTACATAAAAATGGAGGAAAAATAACGGAAGAGCGGATTTCTTAGGCTTAAAATAACGTTGTTTTCTCCAACAACAAAAATCACGCGTTTTAGGTCTAAGAAATCACTCTTCACAGCATCGGATTCAGTATGACGCCCTTCTGTTTCCCTCTGCAGTGCCCCTTGCAGCTAACCCATTAAGGCTCCAGCATAGAGTTATATACAATAATACTGCGTCGTGTCACTGCTCTATTTAGTCTTTATATAGTTACACGGTCTATGGTCTTTATCTTTTTAACATTTACAAAATGTTAAATAAGCTACTGATTGGTTTTTGTTATTATTTTTATTATTAGGTTTTACTTAGTTACAGTCTAAATATAAACTAATACCTGTCACCATTAATACTGAAAAACGTGATCTGCATTCCTTTAAGAGTTGGATTTACAGCGGACGTATCGAAGACGAAGTATTGGTAGGAGGGTGTGAAGGTGGAAAATTCCGATTTTGTGTTATTGTCGGGCGTTTTGCAATTTTTGTTGTTGTGGTTTTTATTTCACGTCTTTGGGTAGTTTTGTCCCACCTCCTAATTTTTCCGGCTGAGGCCTATTTTTCCGACTCGGACTTTGGGGTGGGATTGGCCTATTTCAGTTGTATGTTAGAAGGATACACACTTCAATTTCAGAATGTTCCAATTTGTCGCAGACGTGACGTTCTCTGGCAGCCTAGACCAGTCGTTTACCACACAACGATGTTAAAGGGAAACACCCTTCACTTTCAGCAATGTTCCGATTCTCACAGTCATGACGTTCTATGGCAGCTGGTACTGTGATTTACCACACAGTCGTGGTAAAGGGATACACCCTCCAATTTCAGTAATGTTCTGATTGTCACAGTCATGACGTTCTTTGGCAGCTGGTCTCCGGTGCTAGTCATTCGCCATACAGTTTTGTTAAAGCGACACACCCTTCAATTTCAGC